>JACBKR010004261.1:0-31226 GCA_014218235.1 Colocasia esculenta | reverse complement strand
CAACATTGGCAGGTTCGGCAGGCTCGTAGGACCACAATGTTTCACCATGACATATCCAATTTGCATAATCTTTAACAAACCCATTTCGTATAAATGACGTTGTACATCCCATGTTGTCAGCCACTTCAAATTCTTACAGACTACACAAGGACATCGGATACGACCCTCACAATCTACAGCTTCAATAGGATTTCTCAAAGCAAACTGAATGAATCTCTCAACTCCATTTTTAATTCCGTAGACACCACCTGATCAACTACTCTACGGTACATCCATGAACGATCTTCAACATTTTCTGTGCGAATGAAATGTAAACACACAAAACTTTAACATGTTTAACAAAATAAAAAAGTTCAACCCTTTCCTCACATCGTCCATCATTTAAATAGGAAGGAATATCATTTAGATTTTCACTTTTTAACCCATCTGTGAAGGTTTGATCGCACGAATATTACTATATGTGTTGTGTTATTTTCTAAAAATTTCGGCAGCATCTCCCCACACCTCTCCGATATACCATAAAATATTATTGATTAAGAAATTTTCTTAAACACTTACTAATAAGTGGTTAAGAAATAATCAAAATCAATAAAGGTATATCAGAGAGGAGTGAGAAGACGCAACCAAAATTTTTAACAAACAACACAAACACATATAGTAATTAACCACCTAAGTGCGATCAAACATTCACAGACTGTCTAAACGGGACAATTCAAGACTTTGAGTTAGATATACATTCTCATCATTCAAAATGAGAACGTGCACATCAATCCAAAGTCTTGAACGGGTAGGTTGATTGACATGGGCTTAACACGCTCTCCTAAGATGCGTGCAATGTTAGGTTGCACCCACGCATCTCAGTTCACATACAACACCCAACTAATTAATATTGACAAGATAATAACACATTCTAAAAAAATAACAGTAACATGTGAAATTGGTAATACATGTACACAATGAAAATATGAATTTTATTTAACATCCAAACATTTATAAACATGCTAATAAAAATGTTTGAACATTAATAAAACAATTACACAATAGATTTTAAATAGGTACCAGGGAAATTTTGAAGAACTCTTCCCGAGAAGGTGTCCTTGGATAATCATCTCAAATCAAAATGAAATCAATTAATATAATATATGGAAGGGAGTTCTATTCTGCTGCTCCAAAATTCTAAGACAATGTTCCCTCCAAATAAGCCAAATTGCAGCTCTTTGGGAAATAAAAGCCACAGAGATAGAACGGGTAAATAAACAGGTTGTTTTGTTCTCTCCTCATTACTACAACGCATACAGATGTGTGGTCCATGTATATCAAATTTTTGTATCAGATCAAGTGGTTAGCTTCCCCAACATATTAGCACGCCAGGCAACCAAAGAGAACTGCTTATGATAAATTGGACTTTTCACCCCGTAGCTGCTCAGTCAACTTTAGGGTGGTGCTTTCATTTAGCATCATAAATGGAATAATTGCTCATTATATAATCCTTGATGACTTTTGATTGTTTAATCATTCCTCAAAGATCTATAAAGAAGTAGAAGCAACTAATTGTCTAGGGAGAGGAGGGAACACCCACTGCCCATCTGTAATATAGAATATGTTCTACTTTTGCATGTCTCTGTAATCCAAGCACTACCCGCAATTGATCCCCGAAAGCAGAATGTATGGATCTGCCATATTGTAACCAAGGGTAAAGCCAAAGACTAAACATTTGTCCATTTCCACAGCACAAGTGACATGATTTTGCGTCCATTCTGGCTCATGTAATATTATAATAGAAAAGGCTGCTTATGTTTATTTTTGATCCAACAAAAAGCTTGCTTTTCATCTGATTCTCATGTAGAAAGTGAATACATTGTTGCGCTGGTCCTAATAGGAGTTTGAGAAAAACCATATGTAAGATCATCAGCAAAGATTAGGTGGGATAATGGCTGCCCTACAGGTTGGGACCAGCAGCACCCTTCTCTGACTTTCCCATCAATATATCATTAGAGATGATCCTTCCATAAGAATAATGCAAGAAGAATATGGAGAGAGTTGTCTGACTGTCTAATAGCATTAGAAGATTAATGTAGAGATAGAGAGGTCCAGAGACAGACACAGAGGGACAGAGGGGGGCCGGAGGGGGAGAGGGGAAGCTAGGTGGGGGGAGAGGCAGGGAGGGAGGAGGAAGGGGGCAGGGGGCGGGGGCATGGAGGGGGGGAAGGGGGCAGGGGGCGGGGCAGGGGGCAGCAGCGACCTGGAAGGGGAGGGGAGGGGGGGAGTGGGACTTACTGGCGATGGAGAGGCGGGAGGTGGGCGTGGCCGGCGATGGGGATCCACACGGCGCGGCGGCGACGATGTCGTCCACAGCGGCTGCAGGTGGCGGGGATATCCTCGGTAGCGACGACATCGACGGTGGCGGCCGGAGTCGACAGTGGCGGCGCCGCCGGCAGCGGCGGCGGCGAGCTCCTCAGCGACGGGAGGGAAAGGGGAGGAAAGGTTGGGGTCGGGTCGACGGGAGGGAAAGTGGGAGGGAAAGATTGGTCGCGGGGGAAAATAGAGCTACAGAGACCGAGTTTGGGACCGACATAAGTTCCGTCTCAAAATCGGTCTCTAACATGCGACCGACAGTATCCGTCGTTAGTCGGTCGCTTACAGAGACTGAATTTGTGACCGATTAAATCAGTCGCAACTTCGGTCGCTATATCCGCTTTTTCTTGTAGTGATAGCCCTTCCACAAAAGTAGCCATTTGAGAGAGGTGGAAAGCAATCTTGGTCAAAAAGTTGTTCAAAAAGTGCTTTTCAAGAGGTTCTGCATGTCAGGGTCGACTCCCACTTTGCTGGGGCCAACTCCAATTCATCCTGGGTCGACTCCTTCACAATCTGGAGGTCGACTCTCTTTGAACAAAAGAGTCACTTTTGAACAGAGGTCGACTCCCTTATAGAGCTGAGGTTGACTCTGAAAAACTGAACACAGTCGGAGTCGACTCCCTTTATAGGTTGGGGTCGACTGGCCTCATCTGGTAAATGGCCTTTTGAATGGGGGTCGACTCCCTTATAGACTGGGGGTCGACTCTGAAAAACTGAACACAGTCAGGGTCGACTCCCTTTGAATGCTAGGGTTGACTCTGGTTCTCCAACAGGGCAAGCTTTTGAAAGAGGGTCGACTCCCTTATAGAGCTGGGGTCGACTCTAAAAATCTGAGCACAGTGGGGGTCGACTCCACTTACCAGGAACCAACTTAGGCTTCTTTGAAAGTCCTCTTGCCTAAAAAATACTTTGATTTCTGCATTCAACTTGCAAACATGTTAGTAAACAACATAAGTGTTTTATGATCATCAAATTCAAAGGGATTCAAACCATCTCCCTCCCCAGGCACGTCCTCGGCCCCGCGTTGAACACCGGGTACCGGAACGTGCTCTCTCGTCGAAAATGGCCCCCGTCGTCCACCCACCTCTCCGGCTTGTACTGCCCGCAGTCCACCCCCCACACCACCGGGAGCTTCCCATCGCATAGGAGTTGGACATGAACCAGCCCTTGCCGACGAAGGTGCCATCCGGCAGCACATCCTCGGCGAGGCAGGCCAGCCTGTTGATGGGCACTGGAGGGAACAGCCGCATCGCCTCCGAGATGGCCGCGTGGAGGTAGTGCATCTCCTTCAGCTCCTCCATGCTGAAGGTGTCCTTTCGTCCCTCCGCACCGGTGTCGCCCTTCCGCGCCGCCCGCACCGAGCGGAGCTCGTCCAGTATCTTGCGCTCGACCTCCAGCCGCGACGACAGGAGCCAGAAGAACCAGGAGAGAGCCGAGGAGGTCGTCTCACGCCAGAAAGGAGGAAGCTGATGATGATGTCCCGGAGGTACTCGTCCGAGTTGTCCTGGCCCGCCACGAACCGCGACAGGAGGTCCTGGTGTTGGAAGGCGGACACTGGAAACACAAAGTTTCCTTTCCTTCTTCCGCTATTGGATGATCTGCATGGCGAAGTTGCGCACGGTCGAGATCGATTCCCGCAGGCGCTCTCCGACCCGATGTCGAGCAGCTTCTTAATCCGCCACATTCCCGAGATGGTGTACCGGAAGCGGCCGGCGCTGATGCTGGTGGCGTCCTCAAAGGCGAGGGGGAACACCGCCGCCAAGCTGTTGCCTCCACCGGATTTATCCCCTTCGATCCATCTCCCTTCTCATTGGCGAGGCACACGGGTCCTGGTTGAAAGAGACCCGGCACACGTTGTCGAAGGCGAAGCGCTCGAACACATCCTGCAGGTCGACCACGGCGCCGGCGGCCTTGTTCAGCAGGGGCAGCAGCCACTCCCAGATCTCCCGCTGGACGTTCTCCACCACGAAGTTGCGGAGGGACCTGGTGTTGAACACGAAGCTGGCGGTTTTGCGCTGGCTACGCCACAGCTCGCCGTCGGCGTTGAAGATGCCCCGGCCGGGAAGTCCTGCACAGTGGAGATGAAGCGAGCGCCTTTGGGGTAGTTGTCGAAGTTGGACCTGAGGACGTGCTCAACGTTAAGCGGGTTGGCGGGGATGACAAGCCGGATGTTCCGGGGCGCCTGACGGTGATGGTGTTGGTGGGAGAGGCGGCGAGGAGGTCGGTCTGCCAGTCGAGGAGGAGTTGGCGGTTCAAGAGGAACTGGGGGAGGTTGCCGACGAGGGGGTAGGTCTTAAGGGGGTCGTCATCCGGTTGTGCGGGTCCTTTTTCTTCTTCTTCTTCTTTTTCCCGCTTGGAATATCTAGGCTGGTGTAGACGAAGAGCAGGACGGTGATGGCGAGGAGAACGAGGAGGAGGAGGCTGAGGCAGAGGAGCTGATCTCCATTGCCGGCGGGGACGTTGCTGCGTTTCCTATGGCAGAAACGACGGGATGAGGGAAGGAGTGGGGCGAGCGGTGAGTGAGTTGTTCGACAGGTATTTATAATAAGAAAATATTTAGTGCATAATTTCGGTGTGCACGAAATGAAATGGGCCGATTCTTGGGGGAAAAAATGAAGATGGAGATAAATTAATTTAGAGATATGTTACTCTTATCTTTAATTTACTTGTTATTTTATATTTTAAAAGATAGATTTTTAAATATAATCTCATCTTTCATTTGATAGAAATGATGTTAATGTGAGGATAGAATGTTTATTGTTTACCATTATATCTTCATAGCTCGGTAGAAATAGTGTTAATATGGATATATTTTTCTCATTATCTGATCTCAATCTAACGTGACTTTTTAAGTTAAGATAAGGAGCGTATATTTTTTTTTTATTTTTGTAGCAATTTTTTAGAGTTGATAATGTATATGTATTTTAGTAATCTCATGGAATTTCTGAAACGTAAATCATCATTGTTAAACTTTTACTCTACAAAAAAATTATCAAGTAAAATACGATCAACATCATTATCTCAATTGCCCATCCTTCTTTTATCATTTTTTAAGGTGGTCATTGAGGGTGGTGTCTAAATAATAATTAGAATTAATAAGAAGGCAAGAAAGATATAATGATAGTGTTAATAACATCAGCAAAGTATGTAATAAAGTGAAATAAAAAAATAGGTAGAAAATAATAAACATATTGTTGCGCTAAAATAGTTTTAAAAAATATAAAATAAAAAAAGAAACAAAGTCGACCTTACCTCTTTCAGGTTTAAAAATATAAAATAAAAAGAAGAAAATAGAGGAGAAAAATAAAGATAAGAGATAGGGATAAGTCATCCTAACAAAACATGAGATGATATATCCCCACTTAAGTTTATTTTTTGGGATATCCCTAAAAAGTCTCAACCACTTTTATCCTCGTTTTTTTTGACATGTTAAATATGAGACGTTATTAGATTCACCTTTATCCCTTACTTAACACCCATATCAAACGGGACCTAAAGCTAAAAAAGTTGGGATAAGATTATATTAAATGCCCCATTTTTAAAGTGGCACATATTTATTGAATGTGCTCCTTATGTACACCAAAAGATATATATATATAGAGTATGAGAATGGAATAGTCTTTTTTTGATAATGAGGAAATCCCGTCCCGTGTGGCTTTGCGGACTCAAGGATTGGTGTTCGCGAGCTCCAAGGTCAGGACTTGGCAGCTCCTACTTTCCGTATACCCGTATTGCCCTTACCCCACTTGAAGAAACCCCGGATTTACACACCTCGAGGATTGCATGTAAATCAGGTAAATCCCCCCCCAGGAATCGAACTCGGGACCTCTTGCTTTTAAGCAAGAGTTCTAACCGATCGACCCAACCGGGGTCCTCGAGGTGTGTAATGGAGATGTTTTCTCTAATTATGAATAGTCATTCGTACCCTTTCACAAGAAGGGGGATTTTTTATTTATTAAAATTTTCAAGCAATATTCGAGATGTTTTCTCTAATTATGAAACTCATTTTCTTACAATTGTATGATATGTTTTCCTCTGTAGTGATTAGGGCTGCCAACGATACTAGGACGAAGAAAACGGAAAAGATTTTTGCATCTATTTTCTATGAACAATTGTAAGATAAATGGGAGCAGAAAGAAAACAAAAACTATAGCTGCAATGATAGTAGATGTGGTATTATTGGGAGTAGTAGCTAAAGAAATATCTTTAATGTCAATAAAAGAAAATAGCAGTGGCAATAAAGTAAATGAGATAGGGTTCCATTTGCATGGTTGAGAAGGAGCCCGAGAGATCAAGGTTCGCCGTACCGTTCGGATCGACCGTACGTATTTTCTGGGGTACGGTACGTATCGAACCGTACCGTACCACTGAGGTACGGTGGAAAATGGCCTGTTTGATTTATTTTTTAATTTTGTGACTTAGTTAATATTTGAAATGAGCAAATTTCAAAGAAATGAGTAAAAACATAAGAACATCACGTAAAGAGGTTGAAAATATAAATAAATTTATTACTCATTTAAGTCAACCCACCAAAACCATTGATATTCATTTAACATACATTAAAATCATACCAACATGTTATCAGTTCTGATACCTTTTGAATAGCTTGTGGAGCACCGTGATCTCGACCATCTTGGGTAGTATGCGTGAACTCAGACTCTAATGAAAGCGCATGCTACTACCACCACCACCATCACCACCACTACCAACACCACCACCACCACAACCCCCCGCCTGTAGTAGATGGAGAAGAATGATTTGACGTAATTAACCCATAAATCAGCTAGTCCGAAGATCCCAAAAAATGCTTGACGTAATTAACCCACAGACTAGCTGACCCGAAGATCCTCTTGTAAACCCATTCAAATCATATCCCTTTGTCTTGAAATTTTAGCTATAAGCTAATGTAATGGTTTTATAATTATGGTGATTTTTTTTAATATTTAGAATTTATTTTACACTTGGTGAAAAATCACCTGGAAAATAGTTGCATCGGCTTAATATCGAAATCCGTACGTCAACAATTCTGGATATTAACATTCTGATATCATCACATTTTTCTAAAAATTATGATGTTCTCAAATTTTATTTTCGTTACAGTTTTCGGTGTCGCCCCGTCAGAGCGCACACTTCTGAGTATGACATTGGGCTATCATTTATTAATACTAATTAATCCCAGATATAATAAAATTACTATAATTTGTACCATCTCTTAATTAGTTTATGTTTGAATTTTATCTCAATTAGACACTAATTAGACCCTTAAGTGCACACAGAGTTTGTCGCGGTACGACGAACTCTTTGTGCACGTACTTTAACGGGACGACATTTAGTTTCGAAAATAAAGTCAAATATGAAGTCATCATAATTACTAAAAAAATGTACTGATTATAAAAATATAAATATCATGAGTTATTGATGTATACATGTCGAGATTAAGTCGACCTAATGATTTTGGGACAGTTTTTACTTGATAAAAATTTAATTTAAAAAAATAAACTAAAATTATTATAATTTGTATCACATATTAATTAGTTTGTGTTTGAAACTTCATCTCAATTGACACCATTAGATCCCTTAGATGTTGAGATTAAGTCGATTTATTAATTTTTAGGATAATTTTTACTTGATAAAAAATTAAATAAAATTACTGTAATTTATATCATCTCTTAATTAACTTATGTTTAAATTTTCATCTTAATTGGATATCATTTACATCACTTTAATACACCTAATATGAAAAAGTTATAAAAAATAATAAACAAAGATGACGTGGGCGGCCGGTCCGGTGTGTACCGGACCGGACCGTGGCGTCCCGCCGCGTCTCGCGGCGGGACTCCGGGTCGACCCGACCGTGCCTGGGCGCCACTGCCGCCCAGGCACGGTGCGGTTCGACCGTGCCGCCCCGGTACGGGCGGCACGGTCGAACCATGCGAGAGACTCGATCCATAGTTTTACCATTAAGATTTAAAATTTTAAGAGTACATAATTTACAAATAAATATATATATTATATATTATCAAAAACAAAAGAAAACAAAGAAATAATTGTCTCTATTTTCTAATAAATAAAAATGGGTCAAAATATTTAAAATTTAGGTATATTCCAGTGGTAGCTCCAACCAAAATTTTTTGTAGGTCCTCGTAAGTTGAATCACTAATCTTTTCAGAGTACGTTTTGTTGCAAACTATATCCATTCAAGATTGATGATACGCCATGATATTAATGTTAAAGGCACAGAGAAATTTTGTATCCTTTTGCAGGGGGTTTCACGTCCCTTTTTATTTCTCATCATATATTTCATCAATCCTAGTTGCATAATAAATAAACTAAACTAAACTATGCAACAAGCCTCTAATGGTGTGCGCCGCCGGTACTATTTATCGAGTTTTTTTTCACAAGCTTCAAATGGCCGGACATTTTATTTACCCCCTTTTAAGACAAAATTGTACCGAAGCCCCATTTACTCTCACTGTTGGAACCCTTTGTCTTTTGATGATCACAAAACACTTGTTATATTTGTTAACAAGTTTGCAGTTGTATGCAGAAATATGGCATTTTGTAAAGGTAAAAAGGTCTTAAAAGAGGCTCACTTGAGTCATGTTTGTTGAGTCGACCTCACAAATGTGAAGGAGTCGACCCCAGAGGTTGCAGTTTTTCAGAGTCGACCCCAGATTTCTAAAGGAGTCAACCTCCACACAAATGTTCTGCAAGTGCTACAGTGCAGAGTCGACCCCAGCTTTTCAAGGGAGTCGACCCCAGTTCAGAAAAGTCAGTCCTGCAGAGAACCAGAGTCGACCCCGGCCATAAAGGAGTCGACCCCGACTGTGTTCAGTTTTTCAGAGTCGACCCCAGCCTTCTAAGGGAGTCGACCTCAGTTCAACAGAAGCAGTTTTCTCCAAAGGGAGTCGACCCCCAGTTTGTTCTGGAGTCGACCCTGACTCTTCTGGAGTCGACCCCAGCTAAAGTGGGAGTCGACCCCGGGTTGCAGAACTTCTGAAAAGTGCTTTTTGACACCTTTTTGACCAAGACCTCTTCTTGTCTCTCTCAAACGGCTATCTTTGTGAAAGGGTATAAAAAGGACACCTGGGGGAAACCCTAGGTAAGGGATTTCGTGGAGAAGTGTGCCTCCTTCAAGAGTTTCATCCAAGCTTCTTCTCCAAGCTTTTCTGCCTTCCAAAGCTTCCATCTGCTACATCCCTGCTGAAGGCATCTTTTTGGGGAGATCTTCTCATCATCAAAGCTTCATCAACATCTGAAGATCATCCTCCAGAGCTTGGCATTGAGTTTGCTTGTTTATTATCATCTCTTTCTATGTTTATTGTTGGGTGAGCTAGGCACCGCATCAACTAGCTGTGTTTTGGTGAGCTAGACACGGGTTAACTAGCGGTTTGTTGGTGAGCTGGGCACCGTTTCAACCAGCGGTTGTGTTCATCTCTTAGTGAGGGAAATCTCACCGTGTTGGTGAGGACTGGATGTAGGTAGACCAACGGGGGTCTTACCGAACCAGGATAAATCAGCGTGTCCTTGTGTGCTTGCTTCTTCCCTCTCAGCTCTCCTTGTTTTTGCATTCGTTATCATTTCCGCATTAGTTTCCGTTGTCCATTCAAGACAAAGTTTTAAAGCCCTATTCACCCCCCTCTAGGGCTAGTCATAGTCTAGATCCTTTCATTTGGTATCAGAGCAAGGTCACTAGTTTAAAGGGTTTCACAACCTCTAGTGTGGATTGACTATGGCTGGATTTGGAGAGCAGAGTGCTTTCACTGAAGGCAACTCTACGAATAGGCCACCTCTGTCAATGGCAATAACTATAGCTATTGGAAAGCAAGGATGACTATCTTTCTGAAAGCTATGGATTATGAGCTATGGAACATTGTGGAAAAAGGTCCTTATGTTCCCAAGGAACCTGAAAAAGATTGGACTCCTGAAATCTTTAAAAAGTTGTCTATGAATGCCAAGGCAATTAATGCTCTATTTTGTGCTTAGATGCTAATGAATTCAATCGTGTTTCTATGTGCAGCAGTGCAAAAGAGATTTGGGAAAAGCTTCAAGTGACATATGAAGGAACTTCTCAAGTCAAAGAAACGAAGATAAATCTTCTTGTTCACAAGTATGAGTTGTTCAAGATGGAAGAGAAAGAGACCATAACAGAGATGTTCAAGCGGTTCACGGACATCACGAATGGGCTCAAAGCCCTTGGTAAAGAATACTCTATCCCTGAACTCAATAGGAAAATTTTAAGATCTTTGCCTATGTCTTGGAATCCCAAGGTGACGGCAATTGAAGAGGCAAAAGACCTCTCACAAATTTCTTTGGATGCTCTCATAGGATCCTTAATGACCTATGAGATCAATATATCGAGGGACATAGATGACTCTAAGAAGAAAAAGAGTCTTGCCCTCAAAGCTACTAACGTGTTAAATGAGTGTGTCAGTGAGGATAGCAATGAAGAGATCGATGATGAAGAGATTGCCTTAATGACGAGGCAATTCAAGAAGTTTCTGAACAAACGTCGATCCAACTTCCAACCAAGAAACAGAAGATTTCAGAAGAAGAATCAAGCTAAAGGGGAAACTTCCAAGAGCGAGGAAGTCACTTGCTTTGAGTGCAGAAAGCCGGGACATATCCGGCCTGAATGTCCCGAACTCAAGAAGAAGAAGGCATACACTAAGGGAGACGGCAAGACATCAAAAAAGAAGGCTCTTGCTGCTTGGAGTGATGAAGACACCTCCACGGGAGAAGAAAGTGAAGAGGAAATCGCCAACCTTTGTCTCATGGCCAGATCCGACCATGAGGAGGTAAATTCTGAAACTTTTACATTAGAAGAACTTCATGAAGCGTTTAATGAGTTATATGAAAAATTTATTGAATGCAAACTTGAGAATAGATGCTTAAAGAAAAGTATTGATTTAATGACTCATGAATTAAGTGCATCTCGTTTACATGAATGTGAAAATGTTGATATAGTAAATGAGAATACATTGCTTAAGAAAAAGGTTGAAACATTAGAAGAACAAATTCCTAGCCTAAAAGATAATTGTTCTAACCTTCAAAAAGAAGTAGATAGATTAAAGAATGCCTTGTCTACTTTTGTGCGTGGTCGTGATAACTTAGATGCGATTCTTGGTAGCGCAAAAGGCGTGTTTAGAAAAGAAGGAATTGGTTTTATCCCTCAAAAATCAAAGCATAAGACTACAACTTCTTTTGTTGGGGCTAAGTTATCTAGTACTCCATTTGCTACATGCAACTATTGTGGTAAGAAGGGGCATAAAATTCAGAGTTGTTGGTTCCGAAAGAACATCCACAAGATCAAAACAATGTGGGTGCCAAAGGAAACAACCAAAAGTTGGACTAACTTGGATGGACCCAAGCAAGTTTGGGTACCAAAAATCAAGTGTAAATCTCTTTGTTTTTGCAGGGCCACAGTGGTTCGATGAATAAAGAGTGGTACTTGGATAGTGGTTGCTCTCGGCACATGACGGGAGATAAATCTCAATTTTCCAGTCTTGAAAAGAAAAGCGGTGGAAATGTGACGTTTGGAGATAATAGCAAAGGAAAGGTAATAGGTATTGGTAACATGGGTAAAACTCCCTCTACTAGCATTGAGCATGTGTTATTTGTAGATGGATTAAAACATAACTTGCTTAGTATTAGTCAATTGTGTGATAAAGGTTATAAAGTAATCTTTGATGCATCTCATTGCATGTTAACCGATAATGTTTCAAATGAAATCAAGTTTGTCGGTAATCGAAATGGAAATGTTTATACCGTTAATTGGATGATTTGAATGAGAAGGAGATTTGCTTTGTAGCAAATAACTCCAACCCATGGATGTGGCACCGAAGATTGGGCCATGCTAGCTTTGGAATCATTTCCAAATTATCTAGACGTGAGCTTGTGGTTGGTTTGCCTAAAATGAATTTTGATTCAAATGGAGTTTGTGATGCTTGTGCCAAGGGTAAGCAAACTAGAACTTCATTTAAACCCAAGAACATAGTTTCTACCTCTCGGCCTTTGCAACTATTGCATTTGGATTTGTTTGGCCCGACAAGAACTGCTAGTTTAGGAGGTAAGCGCTATGGTTTTGTAATAGTCGATGATTTCTCTCGGTTTACATGGGTTTTGTACTTAGCTCATAAAAGTGATGCATTAACTGAATTCATAAAGTTCTGTAAAAAGGTTCAAAATGATAAGGGTTATGTGATTAATGCTATCCGTAGTGATCATGGTAAGGAATTTGAAAATCTGCTATTCAATTCATTTTGTGATGATAATGGGTTCAGTCATAACTTTTCTGCTCCGAGAACTCCTCAGCAAAATGGTGTGGCTGAAAGGAAGAATCGGACTTTAATGATATGGCCCGAACTATGCTTTGTGAATCTGTTTTACCTAGATATTTTGGGCTGAAGCTATTAATACTTCATGCTATATCACTAACCGTTGTTTGATTAGACCTTTGTTGCATAAGACTCCATATGAACTCTACAAAGGCAGAAAACCGAATATCTCTTATTTCAAGCCATTTGGGTGCAAGTGCTTCATCTTGGTAAATGGCAAGGAGGATATAGGTAAGTTTGATCCTCGAAGCGATGAAGGTATATTTGTTGGTTACTCATCTCACTCTAAAGCTTTTCGTGTTTTTAATAAGAAAACATTGGTTGTGAAGAATCTATTCATGTAATCTTTGATGAGACTAACCAAAGTGCTAGAAAAAGAGATGATGAAGATGATGATGCAGAAATCATGAAGGATCAAGAATAATCATTCATGACTTAGATATCACGGAGCCTAGTGAAGAAGCAATGGATGATCCTACCCAACTTGTTGGTGACGAAAAAGAAAAGGAAGATCCTCCACTTGAAGATCTGCGAGTGTCCTCACCAAGTGATGAACTACCTCGAGCGTGGAAGATCATGTCAAGTCATCCAATCGGTAATGTGATAGGTGATCCGTCATCCGGTATGCGAACTCGGAAAACTCAATATCAATGTGATTATATTGCTTTCATTTCTCAATTTGAACCAAAGAATGTTGATGAAGCCCTTCTTGATGAACATTGGTCTATTGCTATGCTTGAGGAACTAAACCAGTTTGAGAGGAACAAAGTGTGGACTTTGTCTCCTCGTCCGAATGACCATCCCGTGATCGGAACCAAGTGGGTTTTTCGAAACAAACTTGATGAATCCGGTGTGGTAACTCGGAACAAAGCACGTTTAGTTGCCCAAGGATACTCTCAAGAAGAAGGGATAGATTATGATGAGACCTTTGCACCGGTTGCTAGACTTGAAGCCATTAGGATTCTATTAGCATTCGCTTGTTCCAGAAATTTTAAATTATTTCAAATGGATGTTAAAAGTGCTTCTTAATGGTTTCATTAAAGAGAAAGTCTATGTAGAGCAACCTCCTGGGTTTGAGGATCCAAATTTCCCAAACCATGTCTTTTGTCTTCATAAAGCTCTATATGGTCTTAAGCAAGCACCGCGTGCATGGTATGAGAGATTGAGTCAATTCTTGTTCAACATGATTTTAAGCATGGTTTTGTTGACTCAACTCTATTTATAAAGTGTGTTGGTTCAGATATTTTGCTTGTTCAGATTATGTGGATGACATTGTATTCGGTTCCACTAAAGAAAAGTTGTGCAAAGATTTTTCTGAGTTGATGCAGGGGGAGTTCGAGATGAGCATGATGGGTGAGCTCAACTTCTTTCTCGGACTTCAGATCAAACAAAGTCATGATGGGATCTTTGTAAGTCAATCAAAGTACACGAAGGAATTGCTAAAGAAATATGGATTCAACAACACCAAGCCTCTTCCAACGCCTATGTCTACAACAACAAAATTGGATAATGATGAGCTTGGTAAGCCTGTTGATTCTAAGCTTTATCGAGGTATGATCGGATCTTTACTTTATTTAACTGCAAGTAGGCCCGACATATTATTTAGTGTTTGTATGTGTGCGAGATTTCAAAGCTCGCCTAAACAATTGCACTTAATTGCCGTTAAGCGAATCTTTCGGTATCTTGCTTCATCGGTTGATTTTGGTTTGTGGTATCCCAAAGGATGTTCTTTCGACTTGGTTGGTTACACCGATGCGGACTATGCTGGGTGTAAGGTTGATCGGAAGAGCACAAGCGGAACATGTCATTTCTTAGGAGGTTGCCTCATTTCGTGGTCCTCCAAGAAACAAAATCCGTTGCTCTCTCGACGGCCGAAGCCGAGTATATAGCAGTCGGGAGTTGTTGCACACAAGCATTGTGGATTAAACACCAAGTAGAAGACTATGGGATATGCTTGTCTAAAATTCCGTTGCTTTGCGATAATACAAGTGCCATAAATTTATCGAAAAATCCGGTTCAACATTCTCGCACTAAGCACATTGAAGTACGTCATCATTTTATTAGAGATCATGTTCTAGGGGTGATATTGAATTGAATTTTGTTGACACCACACACAATTAGCTGATATTTTTACTAAACCGTTGTGTGAAGACCGGTTTACATCTTTGCGCCGTGAATTAGGAATGTGTTCATCTTCTTCATAAGCATCACATATTAATGTTTCTTCTTCCTCTCTTTTTGACGATGACAAAAAGGGGGAGAACTTGTGTGTTTTGATGTTAGTTACGAGGTTGCATTTAGAACTTTACTCTCTTTTGATGTGAATGCTTTTAAGGGTGCTCGTAGTAAGGGGGAGCTATTTCTTTTTGATGATTGGGAATTGAAAAGTGTAATTTTTGAATTATGAATGGAAAACCATGACTATCCTTGAGAAATTCAAATGAATTAGTGTTTCAATTACATGCCTTAATGTGTTGAGAATTTTGTGTGAAGTTGTGCTTTTAACTAATGTGCCTTATTGTGTTTTGGTATCATTGATAGGTTAGACATAATGATTATTTTTGTGTGGGTGTTTTGTCATCATCAAAAAGGGGGAGATTGTTGGAACCCTTTGTCTTTTGATGATCACAAAACACTTGTTATATTTGCTAACAAGTTTGCAAGTTGTATGCAGAAAACAGGGCATTTTGTAAAGGTAAAAAGGCCTTAAAAGAGCTCACCTTGAGTCATGTTTGTGGAGTCGACCTCACAAATGTGAAGGAGTCGACCCCAAGAGGTTGCAGTTTTTCAGAGTCGACCCCAGATTTCTAAAGGAGTCAACCTCCATACAAATGTTCGCAAGTGCTACAGGCAGAGTCGACCCCAGCTTTCAAAGGAGTCGACCCCAGTCAGAAAAGTCAGTCCTGCAGAAGGAGTCGACCCAGCTATAAAGGAGTCGACCCCAGACTGTGTCAGTTTTTCAGAGTCGACCCCAGCCTTCAAGGGAGTCGACCTCAGTTCAACAGAAGCAGTTTTCTCCAAAGGGAGTCGACCCCCAGTTTGTTCTGGAGTCGACCCTGACTCTTCTGGAGTCGACCCCAGCTAAAGTGGGAGTCGACCCCGGTTGCAGAACTTCTGAAAAGTGCTTTTTGAACACTTTTTGACCAAGACCTCTTCTTGTCTCTTCTCAAACGGCTATCTTTGTGAAAGGGTATAAAAAGGACACCTGGGGGAACCCTAGGCAAGGAATTTCGTGGAGAAGTGTGCCTCCTTCTAGAGTTCATCCAAGCTTCTTCTCCAAGATTTTCTGCCTTCCAAAGCTTCCATCTGCTACATCCTGCTGAAGGCATCTTTTTGGGGAGATCTTCTCATCATCAAAGCTTCATCAACATCTGAAGATCATCCTCCAGAGCTTGGCATTGAGTTTGCTTGTTTATTATCATCTCTTTCTATTGTTTATTGTTGGGTGAGCTAGGCACCGCATCAACTAGCTGTGTTTTGGTGAGCTAGACACCGGTTAACTAGCGGTTTGTTGGTGAGCTGGGCACCGTTTCAACCAGCGGTTGTGTTCATCTCTTAGTGAGGGAAATCTCACCGTGTTGGTGAGGACTGGATGTAGGTAGACCAACGGGGGTCTTACCGAACCAGGATAAATCAGCGTGTCCTTGTGTGTTGCTTCCTTCTTCCCTCTCAGCTCTCTTTGTTTTGCATTCGTTATCATTTCCGCATTAGTTTCCGTTGTCCATTCAAGACAAAGTTTTAAAGCCCTATTCACCCCCCTCTAGGGCTAGTCATAGTCTAGATCCTTTCATTTGGTATCAGAGCAAGGTCACTAGTTTAAAGGGTTTCACAACCTCTAGTGTGGATTGACTATGGCTGGATTTGGAGAGCAGAGTGCTTTCACTGAAGGCAACTCTACGAATAGGCCACCTCTGTTTAATGGCAATAACTATAGCTATTGGAAAGCAAGGATGACTATCTTTCTGAAAGCTATGGATTATGAGCTATGGAACATTGTGGAAAAGGTCCTTATGTTCCCAAGGAACCTGAAAAAGATTGGACTCCTGAAATCTTTAAAAAGTTGTCTATGAATGCCAAGGCAATTAATGCTCTATTTTGTGCTTTAGATGCTAATGAATTCAATCGTGTTTCTATGTGCAGCAGTGCAAAAGAGATTTGGGAAAAGCTTCAAGTGACATATGAAGGAACTTCTCAAGTCAAAGAAACGAAGATAAATCTTCTTGTTCACAAGTATGAGTTGTTCAAGATGGAAGAGAAAGAGACCATAACAGAGATGTTCAAGCGGTTCACGGACATCACGAATGGGCTCAAAGCCCTTGGTAAAGAATACTCTATCCCTGAACTCAATAGGAAAATTTTAAGATCTTTGCCTATGTCTTGGAATCCCAAGGTGACGGCAATTGAAGAGGCAAAAGACCTCTCACAAATTTCTTTGGATGCTCTCATAGGATCCTTAATGACCTATGAGATCAATATATCGAGGGACATAGATGACTCTAAGAAGAAAAAGAGTCTTGCCCTCAAAGCTACTAACGTGTTAAATGAGTGTGTCAGTGAGGATAGCAATGAAGAGATCGATGATGAAGAGATTGCCTTAATGACGAGGCAATTCAAGAAGTTTCTGAACAAACGTCGATCCAACTTCCAACCAAGAAACAGAAGATTTCAGAAGAAGAATCAAGCTAAAGGGGAAACTTCCAAGAGCGAGGAAGTCACTTGCTTTGAGTGCAGAAAGCCGGGACATATCCGCCTGAATGTCCCGAACTCAAGAAGAGAAGGCATACACTAAGGGAGACGGCAAGACATCAAAAAAGAAGGCTCTTGCTGCTTGGAGTGATGAAGACACCTCCACGGGAGAAGAAAGTGAAGAGGAAATCGCCAACCTTTGTCTCATGGCCAGATCCGACCATGAGGAGGTAAATTCTGAAACTTTTACATTAGAAGAACTTCATGAAGCGTTTAATGAGTTATATGAAAAATTTATTGAATGCAAACTTGAGAATAGATGCTTAAAGAAAAGTATTGATTTAATGACTCATGAATTAAGTGCATCTCGTTCACATGAATGTGAAAATGTTGATATAGTAAATGAGAATACATTGCTTAAGAAAAAGGTTGAAACATTAGAAGAACAAATCCTAGCCTAAAAGATAATTGTTCTAACCTTCAAAAAGAAGTAGATAGATTAAAGAATGCCTTGTCTACTTTTGTGCGTGGTCGTGATAACTTAGATGCGATTCTTGGTAGCGCAAAAGGCGTGTTTAGAAAAGAAGGAATTGGTTTTATCCCTCAAAAATCAAAGCATAAGACTACAACTTCTTTTGTTGGGGCTAAGTTATCTAGTACTCCATTTGCTACATGCAACTATTGTGGTAAGAAGGGGCATAAAATTCAGAGTTGTTGGTTCCGAAAGAACATCCACAAGATCAAAACAATGTGGGTGCCAAAGGAAACAACCAAAAGTTGGACTAACTTGGATGGACCCAAGCAAGTTTGGGTACCAAAAATCAAGTGTAAATCTCTTTGTTTTTGCAGGGCCACAGTGGTTCGATGAATAAAGAGTGGTACTTGGATAGTGGTTGCTCTCGGCACATGACGGAGATAAATCTCAATTTTCCAGTCTTGAAAAGAAAAGCGGTGGAAATGTGACGTTTGGAGATAATAGCAAAGGAAAGGTAATAGGTATTGGTAACATTGGTAAAACTCCCTCTACTAGCATTGAGCATGTGTATTTGTAGATGGATTAAAACATAACTTGCTTAGTATTAGTCAATTGTGTGATAAAGGTTATAAAGTAATCTTTGATGCATCTCATTGCATGTTAACCGATAATGTTTCAAATGAAATCAAGTTTGTCGGTAATCGAAATGGAAATGTTTATACCGTTAATTTGGATGATTTGAATGAGAAGGAGATTTGCTTTGTAGCAAATAACTCCAACCCATGGATGTGGCACCGAAGATTGGGCCATGCTAGCTTTGGAATCATTTCCAAATTATCTAGACGTGAGCTTGTGGTTGGTTTGCCTAAAATGAATTTTGATTCAAATGGAGTTTGTGATGCTTGTGCCAAGGGTAAGCAAACTAGAACTTCATTTAAACCCAAGAACATAGTTTCTACCTCTCGGCCTTTGCAACTATTGCATTTGGATTTGTTTGGCCCGACAAGAACTGCTAGTTTAGGAGGTAAGCGCTATGGTTTTGTAATAGTCGATGATTTCTCTCGGTTTACATGGGTTTTGTACTTAGCTCATAAAAGTGATGCATTACTGAATTCATAAAGTTCTGTAAAAAGTTCAAAATGATAAGGGTTATGTGATTAATGCTATCCGTAGTGATCATGGTAAGGAATTTGAAAATCTGCTATTCAATTCATTTTGTGATGATAATGGGTTCAGTCATAACTTTTCTGCTCCGAGAACTCCTCAGCAAAATGGTGTGGCTGAAAGGAAGAATCGGACTTTAATTGATATGGCCCGAACTATGCTTTGTGAATCTGTTTTACCTAGATATTTTGGGCTGAAGCTATTAATACCGCTTGCTATATCACTAACCGTTGTTTGATTAGACCTTTGTTGCATAAGACTCCATATGAACTCTACAAAGGCAGAAAACCGAATATCTCTTATTTCAAGCCATTTGGGTGCAAGTGCTTCATCTTGGTAAATGGCAAGGAGATATAGGTAAGTTTGATCCTCGAAGCGATGAAGGTATATTGTTGGTACTCATCTCACTCTAAAGCTTTTCGTGTTTTTAATAAGAAAACATTGGTTGTTGAAGAATCTATTCATGTAATCTTTGATGAGACTAACCAAAGTGCTAGAAAAAGAGATGATGAAGATGATGATGCAGAAATCATGAAGGATCAAGAATTAATCATTCATGACTTAGATATCACGGAGCCTAGTGAAGAAGCAATGGATGATCCTACCCAACTTGTTGGTGACGAAAAAGAAAAGGAAGATCCTCCACTTGAAGATCTGCGAGTGTCCTCACCAAGTGATGAACTACCTCGAGCGTGGAAGATCATGTCAAGTCATCCAATCGGTAATGTGATAGGTGATCCGTCATCCGGTATGCGAACTCGGAAAACTCAATATCAATGTGATTATATTGCTTTCATTTCTCAATTTGAACCAAAGAATGTTGATGAAGCCCTTCTTGATGAACATTGGTCTATTGCTATGCTTGAGGAACTAAACCAGTTTGAGAGGAACAAAGTGTGGACTTTGTCTCCTCGTCCGAATGACCATCCCGTGATCGGAACCAAGTGGGTTTTTCGAAACAAACTTGATGAATCCGGTGTGGTAACTCGGAACAAAGCACGTTTAGTTGCCCAAGGATACTCTCAAGAAGAAGGGATAGATTATGATGAGACCTTTGCACCGGTTGCTAGACTTGAAGCCATTAGGATTCTATTAGCATTCGCTTGTTCCAGAAATTTTAATTATTTCAAATGGATGTTAAAAGTGCGTTTCTTAATGGTTTCATTAAGAGAAAGTCTATGTAGAGCAACCTCCTGGGTTTGAGGATCCAAATTTCCCAAACCATGTCTTTTGTCTTCATAAAGCTCTATATGGTCTTAAGCAAGCACCGCGTGCATGGTATGAGAGATTGAGTCAATTTCTTGTTCAACATGATTTTAAGCATGGTTTTGTTGACTCAACTCTATTTATAAAGTGTGTTGGTTCAGATATTTTGCTTGTTCAGATTTATGTGGATGATATTGTATTTCGGTTCCACTAAAGAAAATTGTGCAAGATTTTTCTGAGTTGATGCAGGGGGAGTTCGAGATGAGCATGATGGGTGAGCTCAACTTCTTTCTCGGACTTCAGATCAAACAAAGTCATGATGGATCTTTGTAAGTCAATCAAAGTACACGAAGGAATTGCTAAAGAAATATGGATTCAACAACACCAAGCCTCTTCCAACGCCTATGTCTACAACAACAAAATTGGATAATGATGAGCTTGGTAAGCCTGTTGATTCTAAGCTTTATCGAGGTATGATCGGATCTTTACTTATTTAACTGCAAGTAGGCCCGACATATTATTTAGTGTTTGTATGTGTGCGAGATTTCAAAGCTCGCCTAAACAATTGCACTTAATTGCCGTTAAGCGAATCTTTCGATATCTTGCTTCATCGGTTGATTTTGGTTTGTGGTATCCCAAAGGATGTTCTTTCGACTTGGTTGGTTACACCGATGCGGACTATGCTGGGTGTAAGGTTGATCGGAAGAGCACAAGCGGAACATGTCATTTCTTGGAGGTTGCCTCATTTCGTGGTCCTCCAAGAAACAAAATTCCGTTGCTCTCTCGACGGCCGAAGCCGAGTATATAGCAGTCGGGAGTTGTTGCACACAAGCATTGTGGATTAAACACCAAGTAGAAGACTATGGGATATGCTTGTCTAAAATTCCGTTGCTTTGCGATAATACAAGTGCCATAAATTTATCGAAAAATCCGGTTCAACATTCTCGCACTAAGCACATTGAAGTACGTCATCATTTTATTAGAGATCATGTTCTAGGGGTGATATTGAATTGAATTTTGTTGACACCACACACCAATTAGCTGATATTTTTACTAAACCGTTGTGTGAAGACCGTTTTACATCTTTGCGCCGTGAATTAGGAATGTGTTCATCTTCCTCATAAGCATCACATATTAATTGTTTCTTCCTTCCTCTCTTTTTGACGATGACAAAAAGGGGAGAACTTGTGTGTTTTGATGTTAGTTACGAGTTGCATTTAGACTTTACTCTCTTTTGATGTGATGCTTTTAAGGGTGCTCGTAGTAAGGGGGAGCTATTTCTTTTTGATGATTGGAATTGAAAAGTGTAATTTTTGAGTTATGAATGGAAAACCATGACTATCCTTGAGAATTCAATGAATAGTGTTTCAATTTACATGCCTTAATGTGTTGAGAATTTTGTGTGAAGTTGTGCTTTTCTACTATGTGCCTTATTGTGTTTTGGTATCATTGATAGGTTAGACATAATGATTATTTTTGTGTGGTGTTTTGTCATCATCAAAAAGGGGGAGATTGTTGGAACCCTTTGTCTTTTGATGATCACAAAACACTTGTTATATTTGCTAACAAGTTTGCAAGTTGTATGCAGAAAACAGGGCATTTTGTAAGGTAAAAAGCCTTAAAAGAGGCTCACCTTGAGTCATGTTTGTGGAGTCGACCTCACAAATGTGAAGGAGCGACCCCAAGAGGTTGCAGTTTTTCAGAGTCGACCCTAGATTTCAAAGGAGTCAACCTCCATACAATGTTCAGCAAGTGCTACAGTGCAGAGTCGACCCACTTTTCAAGGAGTCGACCCCAGTCAAAAAGTCAGTCCTGCAGAAAACAGAGTCGACCCCAGCCTATAAAGGAGTCGACCCCAGACTGTGTTCAGTTTTTCAGAGTCGACCCCAGCCTTCTAGGGAGTCGACCTCAGTTCAACAGAAGCAGTTTTCCTCCAAAGGGAGTCGACCCCCAGTTTGTTCTGGAGTCAACCCTGACTCTCTGGAGTCGACCCCACTAAAGTGGGAGTCGACCCCGGGTTGCAGAACTTCTGAAAAGTGCTTTTTGACTGTCTTTTTGACCAAGACCTCTTCTTGTCTCTTCTCAAACGGCTATCTTTGTGAAAGAGGTATAAAAGGACACCTGGGGGAAACCCTAGGTAAGGGAATTTCTTGGAGAAGTGTGCCTCCTTCAGAGTTTCATCTCAAGCTTCTTCTCCAAGCTTTTTCAGCCTTCCAAAGCTTCCATTTGCTACATCCTGCTGAAGGCATCTTTTTGGGGAGATCTTCTCATCATCAAAGCTTCATCAACATCTGAAGATCATCCTCCAGAGCTTGGCATTGAGTTTGCTTGTTTATTAACATCTCTTTCTACTGTTTATTGTTGGGTGAGCTAGGCACCGCATCAACTAGCTGGTGTTTTGGTGAGCTAGACACCGAGTTAACTAGCTGTTTGTTGGTGAGCTGGGCACCGTTTCAACCAGCGGTTGTGTTCATCTCTTAGTGGGAAATCTCACCGTGTTGGTGAGGACTGGATGTAGGTAGACCAACGGGGGTCTTACCGAACCAGGATAAATCAGCGTGTCCTTGTGTGATTGCTTCCTTCTTCCCTCTCAGCTCTCTTGTTTTTGCATTCGTTATCATTTCCGCATTAGTTTCCGTTGTTCATTCAAGACAAAGTTTTAAAGCCCTATTCACACCCCTCTAGGGCTAGTCATAGTCTAGATCCTTTCACCAACCTTCCTAAAGCCATGACACTCCCTAATCACACGCATTTCCATCCCCCCCAATTATGGTTTAAGGGTGTTTGGTTACAGGTTTTACCTTCTTTTCTCCAATTTAAAAAAAGAGAGAGATCAAATACAAAGACATGGTTGTAAGCCAATTTTTTTTTAGGGAAGAACTTTTATCATTTGTAAATCTCTTCAAAAAAAAAAACAAGTGTCAACTATTTTATTTTAAAAACACAAAGTCTCCCCACAAACAACCCCCCCCCACCCACCAACCCAGCGCCCCGCCCCCCCGCGGCCCCCTCCCCTCCCCCGGCCACCCCCCACCCCCCGTCGGAGACCACCCAAAACCCGCGGCAAACCACCCACCCCCCCTTGGGCGCTCCTCCTCCCCCACCCCCCCTGTGTCCCCCCCTCCTCCCCCCCCCCCAACCCCCCCAGCACCGGCGTCCCCCCTCCTCCTTCCCGGCGCACAGACCACCCCCCACCCACCCCCGCTGTCGGCTCGCCGGCGTCCCCCCTCTCCCTCCCCCCCCCCCCCCTTCGCATCGTCCCCTCCTCCCCCCTCCCCCCCCGCCGGTGACCACCCCCTGCGGCCCCCTCCTCCCCCACGCCCGCCGGCCCCCCCCTTGCGGCACCCGCCCTGCGCCCCCCCCCCCCTCCCGCCCTGCTCTCCCCTCCCCCTCCGGCAGCCCCCACCCGCCGAGATCCCCCCCCCCCCCCCGCCACCCTGCGCCCTCCCCCCCACGGCGGCCCACCACCCGCCCTGCCCCCCTCCCCTCCCGGCCCGGCGGCTCCCACTCCCGTTCCAAACACATCGATACAAAATTAAAAATTTTGATATTTTTACCAAACACATAACGTCATATTTTCATAATTTTAAATTTAAAGTTAAAAGAGAACTCAACTTTATTTTTTAGGTAGAAATAGTTTTATTTTTAAATTGCTCCCAAACACCCCATGTCCTGTTCTTCAAAATTAAGGTCAGTGGCTCATTTAAATTAGCTCGTCCTTCAGTGCATGCCTTAGTACTTCAACTAAATTTTCTATCTATCAGCGAGAGATGCACAAAAAATGAAGGGTTTTCTGAATGTAAATTGTTATTCAAATTAATATTAAAAACTTATATATTCTTGTATGAACATCTATGTGTGTGTGTATATATAATTAATTTAGACTCTTTTTTTTTGCGTGCAAAAAACAACCTTGAGGCTTGAACTCGTGGGAAAAAAACTAATGGCCGTTTGCACACTGGTGATATCTTTAGTGATGTCTACAAATAACAATAGAAGACAAACGAAAGTGATTAGTATGTAATCTTATTCTACTTACAATTTATGTGAGAGAAATTTATAAAACTGTCATAAATTATGAGGCAGCCGTCCTCCCCCATCAATAATGGTGGATGGCACCAACAAAGAGCTATGATGGAGCATCGTCTGCATTTTGTGAAAATTTATATTGTCCCTGTAGACTCCGAAAGTGGTACCATGGGTTGGACAGTTCGATTATTATGAACTTTTGAATTTGTTGAAGAGGGGGAAACATTATTAGACACTACAATAAAAGAAGCAATTAAGGGCTCTCGAGAATTATCTATCCCCTGAAAAAAATTCTATATATCAAAGTCAAGAAATGGAGGCGAATCAGGAAGAAAGGAGTGTGTAGGTGTGAAATGTCCTCAAAAGGGCTTATACTTGTGCCGCTATTACTATAGACACTCATTTTTGACCTTTTAAGTTTAGTCTTTTTTTTTTCATTTTAATGATAAATGATGTCCTAAACTAATCATTGTCATTAAGTCCAATCTTAGCCCATTATAAACCCATTGTATTTTAATTTCAAACCCAATCTCGCATGTCAACTCAAAACCCACATTTACTTCAAGTGCAGAGCTCAGTACTTAACACGTTGGGTATCTAAGGGATAAGAAACCCCCAGTTATTTGTTTAACCCCATTTTTTAGACAAAATATTTTAAGGAGGGAAAGTGAAGCCCAAAGGTCAAAGAGAGTTAAGGTAACCCACCAAGAAAGGTGGGATACCTTAACCCCACCTTTACCCCCTTTTACCCTCAAAATCTCCGGATTAAGCAATCTCTCCACACAAACTGTAATTTCTCCCTAATCTCATCTGTGTCCCCTCTCTAACCCCACATATATTCATTGCCAAAGTCGCAACACTCACTTTGGCAGGTTAAGAAGGGCAGGAAGAGCAAAGGCCCTTATTCCTTGCCCAGTTGAGGAGCAAGGAAGGAAGGAACATAATCTTCCAACTTATTTATTGAATCTCTATTGTCTAAAGCGATTAGACATTGGAGATTTAGATTGTTTGACAAATTATCTTAATAAATATCTGAAAATATGTCTATCATCTTAAATTACATCTTAAAAAAAAGTGATGGCTAGGCCACTTTTTTTTTCTTCAGATCTCTACTGTGTCGTCCGTGAGGGTGGAGAAAGATGAAGGCATGGAGGAGAGGGAAGTTGAGACGAGCGAGTCCGGAGGGTGGGGGTGGCTCACCGGGTTGGGCGACGTTGCCGGCAAAGAAATAGGAGGAAGACGAGCCCTTGAGGGTGGCAAATCTGGCGATGAGATCGTCCTGGATCTTGCTTGCCTTGGCGTGCCCCGACTTCCCCTCCGATGGCGGACCGTCCAAGGCGAGAGCGGGCGGGATCGCATGGTCCCCACCCTTTCTCGAGAAAAAGCATAGATCAGTAGAGAACCTGTCAGGAGCAGCAAAAGGCAAGCAATGCTGTCTGTCGTTAAAAGGATCGGAGAGGAGGCAAGAGAGATCAGGAGAGGGAATATGCCGAATCTGTGAGGATTTTGAGTTGAAACGAATGACGGGTAGGGAAGGAGAAAGAGGAGAAGTACCAACCCCGTCGGAGAAGGGGGCATGCGTGGACGGTCCAAGGCGGAGAGCGGACGATCTCCTTGATGAGAGAGATGGAGAGGGCGGTGGAGGTGGGCCCGCAGCTACGCTGGAGGGAAGTGCGGCGGAAGCAGAAACTGCAACAGCCCCCAATGGTGCCTCTGAGAGGCGGAGGAAGCGGTGGAGGTGGAGGCAGCGGCGGAAGCAGTGGGCCGGTGAAGGTGGAGGTGGCGTCGAACCGACGGCGCTCGAGGCGGAGGCGAACGAGGAAGCGATGGAGGTGGAGGCGGCGCCGAACGCACGGTGATGGAGGCGGAGGTGGTGACGGCATCAGCGACGTGAGCAGGCTCCGCTGCTGCAAAGGGGGAGAGAAGACTCCCGTCGGCATTACGTGGGGTGAGGAGATGAGGATTGGGGGCGGCGTCCCTCTCTGGTTTCCCACATAAAACCCTAATAAAGATATTTATGGTCTTAAGCATATAAAGATATTTATGTGAAATAATATATTAATTTAGATCTCAATTAAATTGGTTATCAAACAACTCTTAATAGAAGTCTAATATATTTTAAGTACTTATTAATTACAGATTTAGACATTAGATAGTAAATTAGACTTTAGATATTTTAATTAAGTATTATCAAACGCCACCTAAGTGTTACCAAACAGGTAACACTTAGAAGCAGAAAACGTCAGGGATGGTTGACGTACGTGTTCTAAACATATCAAGTAATAGTGATGAGTTCTTGCACAAGTACTCTTTCTGCTTCTCTTTTCTCAATTTCCAAGATAGATAGTTAGTGTGGTTTACCTCTTTTATTTCCTGTAATTATCTTGGTGGTGATAATGGTCTGCATCTTTATGTTTCTTCACTTATTTTGGGGTTAATTTTCTGTCTATACCTCTTTGGCGTTACGGACGCAATAGATCGGAGATATCATGAGGATTAGGATATCTTCATTCTATCTCCGATCTATTCTAATATTAAACATGTCTTTAGCATCTATCGTTTTTTCATGCTTAAAAGATGTGTGGTTTTTTGGTTTTCCATTTATTTCTTAGTTGTTTCTTGTTTTAGGATCAAAATGCATCAGACGCGTCCAAGTGAGTTCCTAATTTTCAATTCTTGGTGCTTCTTTGGCTTTTTTGAACATAATTAGTTGGCCTCTGTTTAGGCGGTTTACATCATTTTAGTGGAGTTGAAGATTTTCAATTCTTGGTGTTTCTTTGGGTTTTTTGAACTTAGTTGGCTTTTTTTCCCTGATTATCTTCTAGACAATAGAAGGCGTCTAACTTCTACATATGTATTCTGAATGTTTGTCTAGACTAACGCATTTTCATACCCAAGGGAGATAACGTGTGTTACGTATTGTTTTGTTACTTTAGGCTATTTTTTACATGCAACTTGGTGCACATAAGGCCACGCATACCTGATATTTTATATTTACTCCCACTTTAGGTGCCGTTTGGAAACAAGTTGAAAAAGGTAAAATCAGATTCCAATGATTAGAATCTCACTCTTTCTCACTCTAATTTCCAAAAAGAAAAAATGATTGTAGATTCTCAAAAATAGATTTTGAAAAAAGAAGAAAGGTTGAGAGATTGTGGATTCTCAAAAGCTAAGTTGTATGAGCTTTTTAGATGATTTTGACTTTTGAAAAAGTGAAATAACCAAAGTGTGTTCCCAACGACACCTTAGTCATGTATCTCACCACCGCGCCGACTAAAGTGCAAATTTAAGCACCTCCCTAAGTTTTTACTAACTTTGGATTCTCACGTAGCCGCCGAACTAATTGTACCCAATATAGACACTCATTTTGTCTCGTAAATTGTGTTATTTTTCTTATTTTTGATGCCTCACATTAGTCATAGTTTTGGAGTTTTCTTGGACCCATTATGATCTCAAAATAACCTTAACTACGATGCATCCCCTACATTCAAAAAAAAAAAAAAAAAACTCCCTACGTCCCGCAACCAAGCAGCCCATGCGCAGCCATCCCATGCAAACCCAACAGCCATGAAACCCAGTATCCCACAGGATGGCGTTCTCGTCACCGGCCATCCGGTGGTACTGTTGCTCCCTTCGAACGGTGCTTTCTGGGAGGGGGGAGCGCCATCGATTGGTTCTCCACCCCACCTGCCCCTTCTTCCTCATAGCGACCTCCATCTATGCCCCGCGTGCTCTTCCTTTCTCTTGTTTTTGTCGACCAGGTTCCTCCGTTTCGGCCTTCCATCTGGTCTCCTCCTCTCTTTCCCCTCCCTAGTGTTTGTCGTCGTCGACTCTTTTCCCTCTTGTTCGGCCCCCATCTCCGTTCACCGGACTTGTCGTCTCCTGATCTCCCCCTCCTTTCTTCCTGTCTCCCCCAACCCCTCTTTCCTTCCCATCCCCCCACCCTCCCTCTCTCCCGCAATGCCTTCTTGTGTTGCTCCGATGTTTTCTCCTCCACCCCGAGCTTTCTTATTAATCCTCCATTTTCTTTCTCTGTTCCCTCGTCGGTTGCCTTTGCTAGCTTCCCCATTGCCGCTGCCCTCCTGCTGCTCTTCCTTTGGTCCATTTCCCGTCTCCCCCCTCTCATTTTAACACATTTCCCTTCCCCACCTCCCTTGTTCCCTGCCCCACCTTCCTCCACGTTCTCTGCTTTGCCACTATCATTTTCTTCTCCCTGCTCTTCTCAACAACCCCTCCCCTCCCTTCTTCTCTCCATTCTTACGTCTTCTTGCTTTTACGGCCAACTTCCTTGTTACTTCGTCTGCCATCCTGCCTTCCACCTCCAGACATCTCCTTTGCATTTCTCTCATCCCTTTCCCAACCATCCATCTCTTGGGATCCATCCACGACATAATTTTGTGCAGTTTGATCTTTTAAGTTCTCATTTGTTTCAGGATCGACCATTGCAGAAGTATGCGAAGACATCTCAGTATTTGTTGGTGGTGCTTTTCATAGCTGCTCAATCCATACATCCCTTGATGGACTCTGGAAGTGTTGGTTTAGCTTGCAATTTATACTTATTCCGCTCACATCCTCCATGTGGGCATCTTCCAAGCTACTGGTTTCTGTTGCGCAAATGGTCTGCAGCTACCTTCCGTCGGAGCAGTTTATCGTCATAGCTTGTGTCTATCTTCACGTAGACAACTACATGTTCTCTCGATCCCATCTTAGGGTGTAAACGAGCCGATACGTTCAACGAGTAGTTCGAAGTTCGGCTCGACAAAAGCTCGATCCGACTTGTTTATTTAATTAACGAGCCGAGCTTGAACAAAAAAAAAAAGCTCGATTCATAAACGAGCCGAGTCTGAACACATGTGAGTTCGGCTCGATTATACTCGTGAGCAGCTCGTTTAAGAGCTCGTTAAGAGTTCGATTAAATATTCGTTAAGAGCTTGTCTAAGTACTCGTTAACACACTTCGTTTAAATATTTCTTTAAATATAATAAGTATATATTGATATAAAAATATTTATTTGTATTTATACAGTTATTATTACAATATAAATATTTATGAAGGCTAAATGTCATAGACTAAATCCATAGTGCATATACACAAATTATGCAAATGAGGGTATATACACAGATCTTATAAATAGGGGCATGAACACAAAATTAGTGTTGCAAGATCCTCCAATATATCAAGTATCTTGTTCCTCTCGAGACCGACCTGTGCAGTAGTTGAGCACCCCAATAGGCTGAGGGGCGCATTGTCGGCCACTGGCATCTCTGGCGACTACTGTGGACCATCTGTCAGTGGCAGACGGTGCTCTCGGCGGCCGCATTACGTTACCACGGTATAGAAAGGGGGCTCTGGGCGGTGTGCGAAGGGGAGTTGCAGTACCGCCCCTACCTTGTCGCGCACCACCCCCTCCCTTGCGGTGTCTATCTACTAATCTCATATTGCCTATAAAAATTATGAATATTTTCAAACATTAATTAAATATTTAAATTAAGTAACTTATCAAAACTTTGAGATATGAGCTTGAATATATAAACTTAGGTCTTATGAACGATCAATTTTTTACATGTAATTAGATTGGACTTACTTATGTTGGAACCCCTTGTCTTTTGATGATCACAAAACACTTGTTATATTTCCTAACAAGTTTGCAAGATGTATGCAGAAAACAGGGCATTTCATAAGGGTAAAAAGGCCTTAAAAAGCTCATTTGTGTCAAGCTATTGAAGGAGTCGACCCCAGAAAACTCAGTTTTTCTGGGTCGACCCCGGCTCTTCAAAGGAGTCGACCCCAGTTGGAAAGCTGTCCTGCAGTCTTGAAGAGTCGACCCCGAAAATGCAGGAGTCGACCCCAGAAAAACTGAAACTCAGTTTTTCTGGGTCGACCCCAGCCCTCCAAAGGAGTCGACCCCAGTTCATTTGTGCAGTTCTGGGCAACTGGAGTCGACCCCCAGTTTGTATTGGAGTCGACCCCGACTCTTCTGGAGTCGACCCCAGCTAAAGTGGAGTCGACCCCGGGTTGCAGAAGTTTCTGAAAAGTGCTTTTTGAGCACCTTTTTGACCAAGACCTCTTCTTGTCTTCTCTCAAACGGCTATCTTTGAAAAAGGGTATATAAAGGACACCTGGGGGAAACCCTAGGCAATGATTTTCGTGGAGAAGTGTGCCTCCTTCTAGAGTTCCTTCCAAGCTTCTTCTCCAAGCATTTTTGCCTCCAGCATTCTGTTTCCAAAGCTTCCATCTGCTACATCCCTGCTGAAGGCATCCTTTTGGGAGATCTTCTCATCATCAAAGCTTCATCAACATCTGAAGATCATCCTCCAGAGCTTGGCATTGAGTTTGCTTGTTTATTAACATCTCTTTCTATTGTTTATTGTTGGGTGAGCTAGGCACCGCTCAACGCGTGTTTTGGTGAGCTAGGCACGCATCAACTAGCTGTGTTTTGGTGAGCTAGACACCGGGTTAACTAGCTGTTTGTTGGTGAGCTGGGCACCGTTTCAACCAGCGGTTTGTTCATCTCTTAGTGAGGGAAATCTCACCGTGTTGGTGAGGACTGGATGTAGGTAGACCAACGGGGGTCTTACCGAACCAGGATAAATCAGCGTGTCCTTGTGTGATTGCTTCCTTCTTCCCTCTCAGCTCTCCTTGTTTTTTTGCATTCGTTATCATTTCCGCATTAGTTTCCGTTGTCCATTCAAGTCAAAGTTTTTAACCCTATTCACCCCCCTCTAGGGCTAGTCATAGTCTAGATCCTTTCATTTGGTATCAGAGCAAGGTCACTAGTTTAAAGGGTTTCACAACCTCTAGTGTGGATTGACTATGGCTGGATTTGGAGAGCAGAGTGCTTTCACTGAAGGCAACTCTACGAATAGGCCACCTCTGTTCAATGGCAATAACTATAGCTATTGGAAAGCAAGGATGACTATCTTTCTGAAAGCTATGGATTATGAGCTATGGAATATTGTGGAAAAGGTCCTTAT
>JACBKR010004260.1:0-24925 GCA_014218235.1 Colocasia esculenta | reverse complement strand
ATAATTTGTCTCTGTAGGTTCCCAATTGTGTCTTTGTTCCCTTTTTCGGAACTTGCTTGGTTGTTCTTAATTTCTCTGCAACTCTGACAAACCCCTACCCTCTAGCCTCTGCTTGCCATGCCATCTTCACAATTGCCTCGCAGTCTGGTCTCCTGAGCCACAAGTCTTGAAATTGAAAGGGTGATCACCCTCTCTTTCCCCGATCACCATCAGTATCAAGAATGATCGGAGAATGGTCAGATAAGACTCCAGGGAGATGGGTTATAGTAGTGTTTGGGAACCAACTTCTCCAAGTTAGGGTCCATTTGGTTGTATGTAAAACAGTTTCAAAGGGAAATAATTTTTCACGGAATATCTTTTTCGTGAAAATGAAAACGTAATTGTCTATTTGGTTGTTAGGAAAATATAAAGTTGTATGGAGGGATATGAGATCTTATGATCTACTCAAATGAGAGAGAGTCATATATTCTTTGTGTACTAACACTATTCATCAGTTTTTTATTTTATTTTTAATATTTTTAAAAAATAAAATAAATTAGATAACTAATGAAAAATAAGTAACTTTGACAAATATAATTTAAAGTTGGTGAAATAAAAAAAATATAATTTGAATGAATAATATTCTACAAATATTTTAATAAAAAAGTAAAAAATAAATTAACTATTGAGAAATAATTAAATTTGACAAAATTATTTAAATAAATGAAAAAAAATAAAAAAATCATCTTGAATGAATAGTGCATACAGGTGGAATGGACATCCGTCTTTTATGAGCGGATGCCGAAATCCAAAAATTTATGGATACTATTTTACATATTTTGTGTTTACAGGATAACAAATGACCTAAAACATAAAGTTTTCCTGAAAACTTTTTCCTGGGTGATGTTTTACGATGAAACAAACAGACCCTTACCATTGCTAGGCCCCGATCCAATCGCTCCAAAATCGTTGAATTTCCGGATTGGTTATTAGACCAGGTAAAATGGCAACCTCTAAAACCCAATCAGACTCAATGGCTATGTCAACCCAAGCTTTGAAATCTCTGATCCTTTGTTTTCCGGAAAACTTTTACCACCTCTTTTCTCTTCTTTCTTGACAACACAATTAAATTCTCCCAGAAAGCACATAGCTTGGTGTGCATTGACCGCCATATCTAATTCTTCCCACAATAATCTTCTATCACTCCTGTCACGCCCCAATGGCACAGCAGTCAACTCATTGAGGCAGTGGCAGATTCTACAAAGACAAGTACAAGTAGGATAAAGGACTTACCCCTAGGTGTTCTTAATATTACAAGTAACTGCAGGGATTTACTCATATCACCAAGTCGTTAAACAGTGGCATTATTACATCAGATCCTTATTAAATTATTAGACCACACTACACTTGCTACAAGGTACTGCCTTCAGAAAGGAAGACCGCAACAGTCAAACATAAATCTATTTGACTTTATCATGTCAACAGAAGATGATCAGTCTCGCTCTGCCCACAACCCGCCTATGCAAGTCTATTCTTGATGGCATTCGAAATGAACTCTACCTGAAATATTAGAAGAATTTAATGAGCACAAAGCCCAGTAAGATTTATCTTCTAAAATAAGGCAAGAATCAAGTACAAGATTGAATTAAGAATAAAGAAAAGGAGATAACAATAGAGATGGAGTTTCCAATCTCAAACATGCAAGGCAGCGAAACAAGATGCTCAAAATCATGTTCAAGTAAAGACTTAACTAGACAAGTACTATTTAGATTTCTGAAATTTTAGTAACCAGTCAAGGAATTTCAATAACTAGTCAAGTAATACAAGTGAATGACAAGGATTCCATGAAGAACAAGTGTTCATCAAAATCTTATGTACAAGAACATTCAGTCATGCATGTAACAAATTTAAACTTTCATTCCAGCATTTCATATATTGTACTTATAGGGGTATATTGCCAAAGGACACCTAGCCATTGTTTTTCTGCGGCCCAATTAAAACATTTGGGTGCTCCTCCCAGGACCTGACTTATGGCCCCATGGGATAAGCAAAATCAAGTAAGGTCCGAGACCCACACATATTACCTTCATGAAAGTTTTCTCAATATTTTGGTGACTGGTTGTATACGAGTCAGAACTCAAGTCATTTGTAAGAGAAAGGGACTGGAAACAGTAATAACAAGGAAGATCTTGTTAAAAAGACATCAAGGATTTCAAAAGAGCATCTGAAATTATCCAATAATCAATAACACAGGGAATCAATGTAAGAGATGAATACTTGCTATAAAAGACTAAACAACATGAAAATCTTCACTGGAAAGGGATTTTATGAAACAAATGATTACTAAAGAAGGATTCACAACCTTTGGAAGGAGGCAAACCGCCAGCGCGGTTGTCTCCCATGCGCAAGATCTCTTGGAGGATGGGTTTTTGGAAGAGACCAATGAAGTGAGGACTCTTCCTCCTCTCCATGCGCATGCAGAAATCGAGAGAAGGATTTCTCTCTTGGACAGGACTGCACAAGACTCCCTTCTCTCTCTCTCACACACTCACTCTTGTGGAAGACTTCTCGCACGGGACATCACCACTAGATCCCCAAGGCATTTAGAGTGAGGAAACTACGAAGAAGACTCTTGTAGACTTCTTCCTGATCCTACGAGATTCCGCAACGCACGAGGTACACACCTCGCTCAAGATCGAACATTGGTATCAGAGCATTCACGTTCCTCTCTCCACGATGTCGCCGGACGATCTCCATGCATAAGAACTTGCGCCAATGGAAAAAGATGATTTTGAACCAACGGAGATCTCCATGGACGACAATGGGGATAGCACGGTTGGCAGCGGCCCGACACCCACGCAGAAGTTCGTGGCTCCAATTAGATTTCAGTGACTGATGACTGCAAGGGATTACATTGTAGCACTGCACACTTCTCCCTCGTTGCGCCCGGTCGACGTTCACGTGCATGGCGGAGCCGCTTCACGCAAACGAGACAGAGGCACAGTTCGTGCAGACGACGTAGACACTGGCCATGCAGACCTCGCGGGAGGCCACACAGATCACACACGCCGCCATGCAGGCTGGGTGAGCGGCATCCATGTGGGTGGGGCTGCCATCCGCGATGACCAGCGTGGAGGCCGCGCTGACGCAGGCCTTGCGGGCCAGCGCGGAAGCGGCGCTGACCGCGGCCTCGCGGCAGGCCGCGTGGCCCGCGGCCAGGCGGGTCAGCGCGGCCACGCCCGCGGCCAAGAGGGTCAGTGCAGGGGCCGCGCTGACGCCGGCCTCGCAGGCCAGTGCGGTGGCTGCGCTGCGACCACGTGGGAGTGACCAGGAACCGCTTTGGCCCCGGCCATATGGGTGGGCACGGTGACCTTGATCACGCAGGTTGGCACCGATGGCCCAGACGCGCGACCCATGGCCACATAGGTTGGCGCGGACATGCGATCAGCGACACTGGCCGCCATGTAGGCAAGAGTGGTGACCGCGGCCTTGGTGCGCGCGGAGGTGTTCATGGAGGTCCTCATGGCCATGCAGGCCGGTTTGGAGTGTGCATAGGTGGTCCCATGCATGCAGGAGTGACGGTTCGCGAGGGTGCAGGCGTGGTGCTACGCGGACATGTTGGCTCGACTGAGCGCATGGGTACTGGTCCACCCATGCCCATATGCACTTTAATGGTGGAACAGGCCCATATGAGAGCGTCGGCTCATCAGCAACGTGAACCCGGTCAGCTTGCAAGACGTCACGCTAATGTGATTTTGCCGAGCGGACCTCGTGGTCGAGCTCGACTTAGCCGCATTATTGGACATGCACCGGCAGAGAACGTTGACCCAGTCTCTCGTCACCACCATAATGATTATTTGATGGTACGACGAGTCTGACGTCACATATGGCATGTTCCCTGGCGCCGTGCTATGACTCCGGCCCACCTCCAGGCGATTGCTTTAGCTATTATGCTGTTATCGCAATTTTAAACATGATTTTATTATTTCTTCGGATCATTATTAGGTTCATGATTATGAGATTGTCTTATTTAAGTCCATGCAATAAATTGTATCAATTACTTTAATCTTATAATAAATTTATTCATGCACTTTATATACAAACAATCTATGTATGATCCGATGATTTAAAATCATGTGTTGAATCCTTTATTAATAGAGAGTTTTAAACATGCATGATTAATTGTTATTTGAACATGCATGATTAATTGTTGTTCAAAATTATTAGAATATTTTGAACATGATTAGTTGTTGTTAGTTCTTTATTTTAATATTCATGTTCAGTATATACATGCTTATTAATTGAGAGATGTTAGTTCCTCTCATTTTAAATTATTTGATCGAAATTACTCTAATAATATTCAATATTCTATATAAATGGTGGATGACTGTAGTTCTCTAAGTCTACTTTCGATCTTATTATATGGAGAATATTTAATATTATAGTGTAGATTTTTGGATCAAATAGATTGATGTGTAGAATTGTCAATTTAGCATTCTTATTATTATCTTAAATGTAGTGATTCATCGATGGCCTCGAAGAATGTTATTGTTGATTTAACGAAAGGGGATAAATTAGATGGCACTAACTATGACATATGGCATTGAAAAATCCAATATCTCTTAAACGAGCAAGAGTTGCTTGATCACATTACTACGTCCATGACCCCGCCCGCAGAAGGCAACACTACTCAACACTGAAGAGATCAAGAGGCTTACAACTCATGTTCAACAAAGATAGCAGCACGCGCTTTACACTATTAAGCAGCATGCAGAATGATCTAATTGGTGAGTTTGAAAAGTGTAAGACTGCCAAGGATATGCGGGATAACTTGAAGATTGCTTTTGGAGGAACCTCTACCATGAGGTTAAGGGCTCTTGTTTGAAATTTTAGACCATCCGAAAGGATACCTGTTAGAACATGATTGAGCATCTAAGAATGATGTCAAGCATGATCTGCGACTTGAAGTTTGCAGGTCACGATCTCACCGATGAGTAGCAGGTGCAGGCTGTAATAAGATCTTTGCCAGGCTCTTGGACTCACATGAAACAAATCCTCACTCATAATGAGAGCACTAATATTTTTTCTGACATCTCTCGCAATGTGGAGTTAGAGGCTGAGCGCGAGGAGGCTATGCGCGCTACTGCCTTGTCACCCAGGGAGGCAGACAACAGGGCAAGAAGGGTCCAAAGAAGAACTTCAAGAGGAAGAGGAAAATTATAGCATCCACTTCAAAGGTGGGGCAGACACCGAAGCGCCAAAGAGGCAATCGCGATGGAAAGAGAGACAAGTCGAAGGCCAAATGCTATAATTTTAGACAATTGGGACATTTCGCTCGTGAATGCACTGAGCCAAAAAAAGGTATTCCAATTTCTTTGATCTCCAACTGTGCATGTTTGTTCCCATATCCTAGTTGCTCGAACAAATCCTAAATGGATAGTGGATTCAGGAGCGACCAAGCACATAACAAGGGATCGAGCAGGGTTCGTGGATTATCGCCGAATCTCAGCGGGATCGCAAAGAGTATACATGGGAAATGGTTCCACGAGGAAGTCCTTGGAGTTGGTGTGTATCAACTCAAGTTAAAGACTGGACGAGTCTTAACTCTCCATGAAGTACTTTATGCGCCTAGAGTTCAGCATAATCTACTATCAGTCTCATCATTATTAGCATTAAACTTCTCTTTTTATTTTACTAGCAACCAAGTTGACATTTGTTTGAACAATGTTATATATGGTCATGCTTTATTCATGGATGGTTTGTTTAAATTAGATTTGGATTATCATAATTTTCCTGTGTCTTATGTGGTGAATACTGATAATAACCTTGATTCAAAAATTTGGCATGCTCGGCTAGGACACATAGGACAAGATAGAATGACAAGGTTAGCTCGAGAAGGCTTGTAAGGCTCACTCGCTAAAGTCAATCTTCCTGTGTGTGAGTCGTGTTTAGCCGGTAAGGCATGTCGTAAGCCTTTCGGAAAGGCTAAGAGAGCCACTGAACTCTTACAATTGATCCATCGACATTTGCCGACCCATGAGTGTGAAGACTCGTCAAAGGGTTCCTATTTCCTCACAGTTATAGGTGATATCAGATATGGATATGTCTATTGATCGCTCACCGCTATGAAGCGTTAGGTGCTTCAAACACTTCTTGGCAGAGGTGAGAATCAATTAGGCAGAACCAAAAAGTTCTTCAGACAGATTGAGGACGTGAATATCTTTCGGATGAGTTCAAACTTTATGTGAAGAAAAAAAACGTAGGCAATTAACTATTCCATATACACCGCAATAAATGGTGTTGTTGAGAGACGAAATAGAAAAATGTTAGATATGGTTAGGTCAATGATGGCGCATGCCAACCTTCCAATATCTTTTTGGGGGGATGCTATAATGACTACGGCCTACATCATTAATCACGTACCTTCACAGTCAGTTCCTTCCACCCCTTACGAGTTATGGCGTGGTGAAAACCCAAATTTAGATAATCTACGCCCATGGGGTTCAGCAGGATATGTCCATGACACTTCTCACAAGTTTGGAAAACTTGGCCCTAAAGTTAGAAAGTTTATCTGTATAAAGATATCCTGAAGGCTCTGTGCATGTATGGACAACATCTGAATGGAGGAATGACAGAAAAGATGTCCGAGGATGGTTTCTTAGAAAAAGAATTTCCTAGTAACGGCGACACAGGAAAGAGTCTTGATCTCCATGCGTTGGATGACTAATGATATTTACCATCTTCCAGCGAAGGGAGGGAATTAGTTCCTAACAGGAAGCCGTCGGAGATAGTAGAGATGATCATGATAGTGGGAGCTTTGTGCCCAGTGGGAGCACACCTATAGAAGAACAAGATGATCAGATACGCCGTAACAAACGTGGACACATGCCTCGTCGTCGATTTGAGATTGAAGAGGACCCCTGTGTGCCAGCTTGCTGATGATGATGAGCCTACTTCTATTAAAGAAGTATTAACTTCATCTGCTAGTAAAGAGTGGGAAGGAAGCAATGCAAGATGAGATGGACTCTATGAGTAAGAATCAGGTATGGGAACTTGTCGACCTCCCTCCAGGGCATAGGCATTGGAAATAAATGGATTTTCAAAGTTAACACAAGGTGGATGGATAAATTGACAAATATAAAGCGCGACTTGTAGTGAAAGGATATACTCAAAAGGAGGGTATAGATTTCAATGAGACATCTCCCCAGTGGTGAGATTCACATCGGTTCACTTATTCTAGCCATTGTTGCACATTTAGACTTAGAACTTTTTCAGATGGATGTTAAAACATCATTTCTCAATGGAGAACTAGACGAAGAAAATTTATATGGTGCAACCAGAAGGTTTTGAGGCAAAGGGACAGAGCCAAAAGTTGCCGTCTCAAACGTTCCATTATGGTATCAAACAATCGTCTAGATAATGTTATTTTAGATTTCATAAATCTATTATCTCATTTGGTTTGAGATGATGAAGAAGACCACTGTGTGTATGTTAAATGTATGGCGGAAAATATTCTTATTTTGTCATTATATGATGACATTTTATTGGCTGGAAATGACATGGAATCTATCGAAGCCACTCGAAATGGTTGTCTTCTATCTTTGAGATAAAAGACATGGGTGAAGTAAATTATGTGCTGGGAATAAAAATCACAAGAGATCACTCGAATGAACTTCTGTGTTTGTCACGGAGATTTATATAATTAAGATTCTTGAGCGATTTAGATGCATATTCCAAACCATGATACTCCAATTGATAAGAGTGTGTTTAAGAATCAGTCAATGCCACAAACTGATAAGGAAAAGAACGAAATGTCTAAAATGACATATGTGCTGCAATTGGAAGCCTAATGTACGCCATGTATGTACACGGCCAGACATTAGCTTTGCGGTGGGTCTTTAGTCGTTATCAAAGTAATCCCGGTCGTTCACTGGAAAGCAGTTAAGAGGATTTTTCGAATCTCCATGGTACTTCAGACCTTATCTTATGTTACAAAAGGAGGTGACTTAAGATTGAGAGGTTACATCGATGCTGATTGGGCTGGTGATAAAGATGAGTGCAATCCACCTCAGGCTATGTGTTTATGTTAGGTGGAGGGGCCATTTCTGGTGTAGAAGAAACATACGTGTATCGCTTTATCCACCATGGAATCAGAATATGTGGCTTGTTCTGCTGCATGTCAAGAGGCTGTTGGTTGCAGAGTTTCCTACAGCGATGGCCATGACACAATTGTCAAGGGCGGCGGTGGTGTTATAGTTGATAGCTCTCGGTCTTGGCTATGCTAAGGACCCTAAATACCATGGGCGAACCAAACACATTGACATTCGCTATCACTACATTCGGGATTTAGTTGCAAAGGAGTTGGTGGTTCCTGACCCTTTCAATAGGTCATATGTTGGCTGATCCACTAACCAAACAAATCCCGAGGGAGGTATTATAACCCATATTGAGAATATGGGATTGTGTAAATTGTAGTGTGCACAATATGTATTGACATTAAGTGTATTGTTTCCTTCCTTATATGTGTCTATGGTTGGAATACTTTACGCATCAAGAAAAGTGTCACTAGGCCTGAATGGACCCCCTCACATCGGTCATTCGCCTTGGCGCTAAGAAAGCGAGCAAGATGAGACAATTTATGTCTATGGCGCTATGCGAGCGAGCAAGATAAATGTATATCTATGGGGCTTTGAGAACGAGCAAGATATTTTCTTTTTATTGTCACCTTAAACTGAGTTAAGATGAGGTCCCTTTGGATCGATCACATGATATGAGAATCAAATCTGTGAAGCCTTCATTAAGACGGTTGTGAGTTTTATGATAGATGTTGTGAGACTCGGGTTAGCCGCAGTGGGGTGGCTAGACTAAGAACCGCATGGTGGTTTTATTATGTTGTACGCCATAATGATGGAAGAACACCGTAACATGTGACATACCACATGTGCGTATAAACGACCGTTGAAGAGAATGATGAATGAGATCTCTGTTTCATCATTGTGTGAGCTCTTGGATCATAATTTGTTGATCCATCTGTACCCTTAGGACTTGAGATCTATGTCATGAAAAGGAAGCTTGATGTCGCTACTTAGCATGCTCCTTAGGGCTATGGATGATACAGTCCATCGGGACATGATAGGAAAGTGGTCAAGACTAATTGAATTGACATGAGAAGTCAGAAAGACATCTAAATATTGCACCATGTTTGTGGCTCATACCTCGAGGGACTATGTCAACTTAGTGGCGATAAAGTCATGAGCACAAAAGTTTGAGTTATGACTCACTGTTTTTACAGATTCGGGATGTCAAAGCTGGTGAAATTGAAGATATCTAGGGTACTAGGAGATTCCTTTGGAGTATTGTGATCTGTTAGTTTTGGTGAAACTTAATAACAACCATATTGTTGTGCTGATGACTCTCGTAAGCTCGCTCACTCCATTCGTCGTATGTAAGATTGAGAAGCAAGTGTAGAGCATGAATTGCTCTTTGTGAGCAATTGACATTTTATGTGGGCCTCTATGGGCAAGTGGGAGATGTTAAACGGTGGCAGTTGGGTGCCCACCGTGGGCAAACTGCTAGTGCGGTTGTCTCCCAGTGCAAGATCTCTTGGAGGTTGGGTTTTGGAAGTGACCAACGAAGTAAGGATCTTCCTCCCCTCCCATGCGCATGCAGAAATCGAGAGAAGGATTTTCTCTCTTGGACAAGACTGTGCAAGACTCCCTTCTCTCTCTCACACACACTCACTCTTGTGGAAGACTTCTTCTGCACGGGACATCACCACCGGATCCCAAGCATATGGAGCAAGGAAACTATGAAGAAAACTGTTGTAGACTTCTTCTCGATCCTACAAGATTCCGCAACACACGAGTACACACCTCGCTCAAGATCGAAAAAAACTGATAGATTAAACTAAGGCTTTAAGATGCGATCCTATGATAGATTTTCAAAGGGAACTTCATGAATAACACAACTGGAAGGTTACAATACATGAAACAACATGGAAATGGATACAAGAAGCACCTATGAACTTAACAGGATGAAACAATAGAAGAACTCATCAATAAGTCTGTCCAAAAGATCATAGGAACAAGATTCAAGGGGAAACTAGATATGGCTTATTCAGAAGTACCTACCCTTAGCTTAGTTGCTAAAACCTCCCAAAGACCACAAGAATTGCTCTCCACTCCAGCTCCTAGATGCAGTGAAAGTGATAAGCTCCAAGAACCCTAGCCAACAGAAGAATGTTTAGCCCCACTAGTTACATATAAACTAAGGGTAAAATCCAAGCAGTCCGCAAGAGGCAGCTAGAAGGTTATTATCTTATTATTATTTTCTGCCCTTCTATTACAACTCATCACTGTACTAATGCTCTTTAGAATATCTAGGTGACCCATCACTGCCACTAAAAGTTACTTATTGTGAAGTTAAACCGCAGGGCCAAGTGGAAGATATTGTTCCAGAGCTAAGTCGGTTCTGTCCAAAAGCTTCCAGAAAATTAAAGCCTAGCAGGTGCACTATTCTCCAATCAGAAGTTTGGGGCTCAAATAACTCCAATCGAAGAAAAAAAAAAAAAACATCAATCGATATGTTATAATACTAATCGGAAGGTATGTTCACCAATTGGAACAAATGGTCACCAATAGATAGAAAATAACTTCAATCAATGAGAAATAGCATCAATCGATGTCTTAATGGAGTCTCTTTACTAATCAATAGCCCTTAGTCACCAATCGGAGACTGCTTCTTCATCAATTGATAGCCGTCCTCACCAGTCGATAGTTTAACTTCAATAGGACGGAGTTTCTTCACCAATCGGAAGAAAATAACACCAATCGATATGGCCTTTACTTCTCCAATTAGAACATCACCTAAGCGCCATCAATCAGAGACTCTATCAACAATTGATAGGGATTTCTTCATCAATGATACGCTCCAATCAGAATACAACTTATGTTATTAAAACAGTGGGATATACACATACGACATGGCATTTCATCCAGAACGATATGAACCATGCAAACATTGTATGAAATATAATACGATTAAGAACAGCAACAGACGAATCCCAAAGAGCAGAAATATATGAGTTTACAATTATCATGATAAACAATGCATAAGCAGGAAATAAACGATCTCGGTGGAGGCGTTCTGCAAAGGAACTTGCCTTCGAGAAGATATCGCCCCCACTATATGGTGCGACGGAACTGGTGATCTTCCCTCAGGATACAAACACAATAACAACGGGAATAGATGCACACACAAGTAATCCCGTAAAACGAAAGCCATCATCAAAACCTAAGTCTCCTTAATATGTAGAACGAGAAGAAAACGCAGGGAGAGAAACTGTGCACCAAACGACGATGAAAGCGTTCTGCCGCTGGTGCCCGTAGATGAGCGCAGGGATGTTGTCACGTCACGACATTAATATGCCATAAATGCCGAATGTGAACGAACGAGTAATCAAGAGAAAATTATACTAATTGAACATGCATTTACTCAGAAGCTTCAGTAAATAACAGGTATTATTTTCCATTCAATAGGTGTTAATGATTCCTGATTTATAATCTCAAAATAAAATGTCGCCACGGTTGTTCTCTCTACACACAAATCCCAAAATTTCCACCCTCTAGATTGTAGGTACCTAAAATAGTAGGATTGGGTGAGCTAACTAGCCCAGTAGGATTCAATTCTCTAAAAGGATTCAGACATAAATATATCCAAGGTAGAATGAGCAAAAATCATTAACATTGGGTTCCAAGAACGAAAACACGAGACCAGTCAATAACATGTGTTGAACAAGTACACTGTTGGATTTAGAATCAATAGTTCAGGATGATACTTGAGTTCATAATCAAATACAATATCACACACACAAGCATGACATGATAACCAATTAAGTACGAATTGATGCAATGCCAAATATCTCGGTGTCTTCAATGCCCCCGCACGGCCACTGACAAATTTGCCCCCGTACGGCCACTGACAATCAGACATATTTTCACGCACACAAGTATGATATGATGACTAATCAAACACGAACTGATGTATGCCAACATCCACGATGTCGTTATCGCCCCCGCACGGCCAATGACAAATTGCCCTCGCGCGGCCACTGACGAATTCGGGCGCTCCCCCCAGGACTGAACCAGCCCTTTATTTGCTAGGCATAGTTCTCGAATGAGTCTCAAAGACTCACAACTTGTCATCATCACACACTTATCATTTTAATGAGTCAAGGACACACAAGGGTTCATTCAAAGTTTACACACAAGAGTGAAGAAACTATGTTTTCTTACTAATTTCAGAGATTGGTAACCTTTCGAGGTCAATGTTCGGAACTTCGGAGAAATAATTCATGGTACAAAGAAGGGTACATGACCGATTTTAGTAGGTTTTTAGGTAGTAAAAACCACAATATATAGATGGACTAATGGGTAGTACAATTGGGTAGGATACGTATAAGAAATGGGGTAAAACAAGGACTGAAAACACGCACTGTTGCCACCTATCGACAGGCACAAGGTTGCTGTCGACAGGGCTGGCTAACCAGTGAACATATCTTCAGGTCTGGTTGTTCCTGTCGACAGCAGCAAGGGTGCTGTCGACAGCAACAACCAGGTGAAGAAGACAGACTTCTGTCTATGGGTTCCTGTTGACAGTAACGGGTTCGTCTGTCGACAGAACCTGATCAAACTTTCTGAAATGCTTCAAAACCAGTTACAAAAGGTACTAATAACCTCTTCTATCATTCCTAACATGATTAGGACTTAATTAAAACATAATCTTAGCTTTACTCATGAAGATATCAAGACAAAAAATAGAAGATACACATGAAACGTGATCATATGGCTGATTTTTCTCAAGAAGACGCATTGAAAGAAAGTTCAAGGAATTGAAATGGGAAGTCAACTCTTAAACTTTCTTCTCTTTTTCACTTATAACTTGTCAAGTTTACACACTTAAGACCTCCATGACCTCTCAAGAACTCAATTTCACGACAAGAAAGAATCATCATGGATCGGTCTACATTTCGCAAGAATATCGATAACACTTCCAGATTTATGAATCAAGTTAAGAAAGAAGTGATTATCTATAAACTCTCATGGATGACAACTTACTTAAACATGACAATTAACTAAAACATGATGGAGAATGTAGTCCTATTAAGAACATACTTTCATATTTATAGAATGAGAACTAAAGGATGATATACAAGGTGAGATTCCCTTCAAGCTAGTAATCCACTAGTAAAGAGAAGGATAGAAGGAATTGAATCCTACAGGCACAACTAAAACATGCTTATAAGGATTAAATACATTGTTTCAAAAGAGAATCCACAAGTGTAAGGCAAGTAAGGGTGATCATGACTTCTTTAACATGGGTGGAAATCAAAGACTTAGAACAGAGAAGATATAGGGAGAGGGTTCTACAACCACACATGATGCACACAAGCTTCTAGAGGTACTTACGGATCTCAAACAAGAATTGGAGCTTGTACACTTAACAATAAGTTAGATCAAGGGTAAGAGTAAGAGAGGAAGGAAATAATTGAATCCTACCTTTCTAAATATGAAGCTCCCCAAGAAGAAGAAGTAAAATCTCAAGTAGAGAAAACTTGTGCTGTAGCAGTGGCAGCCTCCAAGATAGTTCCTTTGCAATAGTTCTAATAGAAGCTCGGACAAGAACAAGTTGCACGGAAGAGAGAGACAGCAATTTACACCAAAACTGCTTCTGCACAAGATTTAGCACTCAAAGCTTCCTTTATTCATGAGGTCACTCAACGCACTAGCAGCATAACAGTAGGAAATCTCCAAAAACATAGCTACGAAAGTTCTTGGGTGTATTTATAAGCCCAAAAATCTCCATGCCAAAGGCACGTTGGTGGCTAACGTGTCAAGGTAAGAGGTCTTTTACCCAAGGTTTAACGTAGCCCATGCAAAGTTACCATGGCTACACACATGCAGTAACAATCATAGCCATTTCTAAGTGTGGTGGCTCTTTAAGGGCCTTCCAGCGTATCCTACCAGAAAAATCTCAGAAATGTCTTACCGTAATTGTCCATAAATCAGCTAGTTCAATGATCACTAGACAAACACCTCTAAATGGTGTCCATTTGTCACGAAATTTTAACCATAGGCTAATAGGATGGTTTTACAATTGTAGTCATTTTATTTTAATTTTTAGATTTTATTTTACAGTAGGTGAAAAATCACCCGAAAAATGGTCGCGTCGACGTGTACCTTGAAATCCGTACGTCACAAAATTCTGATAATTACATATTTATTTCTTCACATTTTTATGGAAATTATGATGTTCTCGGATTTTTATTTCGTTATCATTTTCCGGTATCGCCCTATGGAGGCACGCACTTCGAGGTACGATACTGGGATAACGTTTATTACCACTAATTAAGTCTATCATCTAATTATCACAATTTAATAAACACCCTAAGGTATTTTAACCAAATTATTTCTATTTTCATAACATTTTTAATTTCTGGGGCGTTACAGATGCGTCCTTCACTGGCGTCGAAGCGCACGGCGATGGCAAGAGACAGTCGCGGTCGGAGGCGAGCGGAGTTCCCCAAAAGAACCCTAAGAGAAAACTCTCTCTCTCTTCGTGTCTTGATAGATGACCGCGCACGCCCCCTCCAACCAACCACGTCTCTTCAGGAACGGGTGCGCCCCTTCACTTGAAGAAAATGGCAAAAAGAAAAATAAAAGGCCAGCCCAACCAAGTCACACACGCGCGCGCTAAGCCCAGCCCGGCCTGGCGGGCGGGTGAGCCCAGCCCTGCCCGGCCGGCCCGGTGCGCGTGTGTGAGCTTTGTTGCATAGCTTCCTCACGTTCATTAGAACATATCCTAAGGTGCACCCTTAGATATAAGGCCTTCAACTTTCTTGTGTTTTCCAATACGGGACAAAACCCCATACACACAAACATACAAGAACGCAACTCCCTCTTAGAACCTTGAGTTACCCAATCTTCAAGACTTTAACAAAACATCTTCTACCCAACATTCAACAACTTATGCATCAATGGATAGGGATCTTTATTCATTAATCGGTGTGCTACAGTACAGGAATCGATTGGCTATCAGTCGAAGGGGTTTGTTCTATAATCGTCGACGGGGACTTGGAAAAATTGAGAGAGGCTTTTAGAGCTGAAATTTATAGTACTTACTCTTGTTCATATATCTACATGGGCAAGTAGCCTATGTGGCACCATTTTTTGGGTGTCACATGGATTACCAACCAGCATATTCTTCCAAAGAGCTTCTACGGTCTGCTTATTTCTTCGGACCTCCTTCAAACAATCTGCAGCAGCGGATCCTTTCCGCTCTTCACGAACCGCCTCAGTGCCCTCGGCAATTGGAGCATCATCACTTCTCCAAACAGGGGCCTCAGCCCTCATGACAGGAAGGGAAGTGGCTGTCGAACAGAAACAGTCTTGTGTAATATCATTTGCTAACATCATCGTTAAAATATATCACATCATCATCAATTGAAATAATTTTTTTAAAAAAACATTTAATAAATAATAAAATTATAATACATTTTGATTGATATGTTACTTTAATATATTACCAAATGATATTACTAAACTATTTTTCACCGTGGAAAGATCACCCGCCCCAAAGCCCACGACCCTCTCCTTCGTGTCGTGTTGCCCTCCCCAACCAGTACAGGGAAAACATGGCCCCAATTAACCTCGCCCTTCTCTCCTTCCCCATAGTCCGCTCTCTCCATTCTCTCAGCGTCTATACATTACTGTGACGCTGCAACGTACTTGATAGCTTTCCATGCTATCTAGTTAGTCTATCTGTAAATAATTATCGGAGGGTAGTATAATCATTTTTTTTTTTTTTGGCAAAAGAGGTCCTCAGGGTCAGCAACCAGGAGGGTGCACCCTACTCCCGGGAGTAGAGCAAAACCACCCCACCAGTGCGATCACCTGGGCCTGGATTATAACATAAAAATTGAAGATACAGAGCATGGGGAAACCCCTAGAAAACGGGCCGTAGGGAAGGGACCCCAGACCGGTCCATAGTAAGAGGACCTTTACAAGAAGGAGGAAGAGAACCAGCTGAAAAATAAAGAACATTAGACTGGGACGAACAACCAACGTTAGCCAACGCATCAGCCAGCTGATTAGCTTGTCTGTAAGTATGCTTAATATTGATGTCAAAAGTCTTAATAATGGACAAAGCATCTCTCCACCAATGTAAGCACTTCCAGGATGGCACTTTCATGCTGCTAATAGAGTTGACGAGAGTGAGAGAATCAGATCTGATTTCAGCCAAATGAAAACCGTGATCTAGAGCCAGTCGAAGACCATCGCACAAGGAGCGAGACTCAGCAACGAGACTGGAACCAAACCCATAGAAGTGAGCAAAAGCAAACAAAAGATTGCCATTACAATCCCTCACACAACCACCACCCCCACAAGTGCCAGGGTTGCCTTTACTAGCACCATCAACATTAAGGACAAGACCCTTAGAAGGCGGGATCCACCGAATCAGCTTGAAGGAGACATGTTTGATATTCAGAGAGAAACCAAGGGAATAGATGTCCTGCAATTTCTGGCCAGGAGAAACCACTCTAAAATTTGCAGCATCAAGTGACAAAGAGATCATAAAGTTGATATTGTGAGTTATCCTATGAAAGGATAACCTCTTGCCCTCAAACCTCATAGAACACCTGGCCCTCCAAATCTCCCACAGGATGAGCATAGTAGAGTAGAGATTAATGAAACCATGAGGAGTACTGGGATTACTTTGGCACAAAACCTACCAGAACCGACTGGTGATGTTAGCATGAGTACTCAACTGTAGATTAAGATTAGAAGAAGCCCACCGCCAGAGCTTAGACGCCAGATCGCCGGAGATAAAAAGGTGATTCAGGTCTTCACAGGAAGGTTCAGAACAGCAGGAGCACCGGGACACAATGGGAACGCCTTGATCAGATATGCGGGAGTCAACAGGAACAGCTCTATATAACAATTTCCAAGCAAAGATGGCAGACCGCCTATAGAAAGCTGGATGCCACAGACGCGCCAGCTGCATTCTTCTCACGCCATGCATGGCAAGCAGGTCATAGGCAGACGAGGTAGAAAACATACCGTCATTAGAAGGAGTCCAGACACACCGATCATCTTGATTAATTAACCGAAGATCTTTAAGGAGAGAAGGACTGGGGAGGAGGCAGCGAACAGGATGGTGGCATAAGAAGAACCTCACGAACAGTAGCAGGAGGCCAGCGTAGGGGCCAGTCAAAATATCATTCAGACAGGATTGCCCAAGCCAAATATCTTTAAGGAAATCAACAGATCGGCCATCACCAATAATCCATCTAGAGTTGTTTGTGATAGTAGAATGAGCAGTCCAGAACACCACTTTGGACATACCATGAAGAATAGAAGACTGAAAAGGCTTGCCCACGTCCACTTTAAATCTGGCCCTGGCATACGAAGCCCACAGAGAAGAGCCATGATAGACATTCCAGATTGTTTTTGACGCTAAAGCTAACTGAGTATGCCAAAGAGATTTGACCTGAAGACCACCCTCAACAAAGGGGCGGTGAATAGTATCCCAAGAAACCCAGTGCTTGCGATGAACACCATCCGTCCCACTCCAAAAGAAATTGGCACAGGCCTTCTCAATATAAGTAATGACAGTCTTAGGGATAGTTATTGCAGCAGCAGTATAGATAGGAATCGCATTGAGGACAGCCTTGATAAGAGTCAATCTCCCAGCTTGAGAAAGGAACTTTGATTTCCAAGAGTTGAGCTTCATATTTATGTTGTCAATGAGGTACTTGAAATCAGCAACTCTAGGCCTACCTTGCCTGAGAGGCACCCCCAGATAGCGAACAACACCAATATGATGTTTAAAACCAGTTGTGGAGGAGATCTTGCGAGCCAAAGAAGGTGGCGCCTTGCTGGATAAGATGAACGTGCTCTTCTGAACATTAATCTTCTGCCCTGAACCAAGCTCATACATCCGAATAAAGTGAAGCAGCTTGAGAATATTGGATTTCTGACCATTAAGAAACACTAAAATATCATCAGCAAACAACAAGTGAGAGATCATCAGACAGCTTCTGGGGCCAGAGAAGGGGCGAATATGATTAGTAGAAGCCAGGTGCCGAAAACCCCTACTAAGAGCCTCCTCCATAAGGATGAAGAGGGTAGGAGCTAGGGGATCCCTTGACGAAGACCCCTGGAGGATTTGAAATAACCCACCGACGAGCCATTGAAGAGAACAGAGAACCGACAGTTAGAAACCAACATACCAATAAGAGAGATGAACCGGTTTGAGAAACCAAATTTACGGAGCACATCAACATGAAGTCCCACTCAACCGGTCATAGGCCTTCATCATGTCAAGCTTGAAGATAATATTATGACCCCGAACCTTCCTACTGAGATCTTGGAAAAGCTGGTTGGAGAGAGAAATATTATCCATGATATTCTTCCTTTAACAAAAGCACCCTGCTCCTCAGAAATAATATGCGATAAGATGACGGCAAGCCGATCACAAAGAATCTTGGAAACCACTTTGTAACAAAAATTACAAAGGCTAATCGGCCTAAAATCACTAAATGAAGAAGGGTGCAAGACCTTCGGGATAATAGCAATGAAGGAGGAGTAGACTCCCCTAGGGAGAGGGAACCCCATAAAGAAGCTGGTAAACGCTGCATGGACATCCTTTGAGACAATGTCCCAACAGCTCTTGAAGAAAGAACCAGTGAAGCCATCTGGCCCAGGCGCTCCATCCTCATTCATATTCCACACCACCTGCTTAACTTCATCCTCAGAAGGAATCTTAGTTAAAGAAATATTTTGCTCGTCAGAAATCAAGAAAGGAATATTATGAAGGAGAGCAGGATCCACCGTGTGACACTCAGAAGTAAGCAAAGATTGAAAGAAATTAACAGCCTCAGAAGAAAGAGTGCTTTGGTCATCACACCAGACATTATTAATTTTCAGACGGTGAATAAAGTTTCTTCTCCTGTTCCCAAGAACCACAGCATGATAGAAGGCCGTATTTTTATCCCCATTATTCAGCCACTGAATCCTAGCTTTCTGGGCCCAGAATATCTCCTTGCAATGAAGGGCACGCGCAGAGAAGCATTTGCACTGTTCAGATCAGCTCTGTTAATGGCAGAAGGATTAGCATCAAATAATTTTGTATGACCTCAACCTTTGCTTCAGCTTGACAAATTAAATCATCCAAATTACCAAAAACGGTAGAGTTCCACTTTCTGAGAGAGCATTTGAGCACCTTAAGCTTAAGTTGCAAGTTGACAAAAGGATTATGGGATGTAGCAATTACGTTGTTCCACACATCCGCCACAGTTGGAAGGAAATTTTCATGGGTAATCCACATTTTCTGGAATATAAAGCGGAAACAAAGGGACCATGGTGAACAACATTCATAAGGAGAGGGGCATGGTCGGAAGGACCTCTGGCCAGGTGCTTAACACTGAAGCCAGGAAAACAAACATTCCACTGAGGGGAAACTAAAACACGATCCAACCTTGCTTTGATGGCGGCGAGACCAGTCCTATTATTCGACCAAGTGTAGGCCTGACCGCTATACCCGGCGTCTAGAAGACCAGCAGCAGAACAGAAGGAATTAAACTCAATCATGGAGGTGTGGCTAGGAGTGGAACCACCTAGTTTTTCTGAAGGGTTACACACGCAGTTAAAGTCTCCTCCCACCATCCAGGGCAAAGAAGAGCTAGAGCTCACACCCAGGAGACTATCAAAGAGGACACGCCGCCGCCCCACGTCACACGCAGCATAAATTGCAGAGATCATACACACTTGACGATTTCCAGAAAAAATACAGGCAGTGATAGATTGATCAGAGCAATTAATAACCTGCAAGTCAACAGAAGTAGACCAGAAAAGCCAGATTTTAGAATCATCACCCTCATTACCGGCATAAGCATCCATGTTAAGGTAGCGGCAGATTCTACCGGCCCTAGAGAGAGGAATCTTCGGTTCAAACACAGCAACAATGTGCAGTCTATGCTTATTAATGAGGTGCTTCAGGGATCTCCTAGAGGCCAAATTAGAAAGGCCTCTAATATTCCAGAATAAAGCGGAATAATTCATGAGGAACTATATCCAAGGTGTGGCTCCACCGCCTTAGCTTTGGATCTAGTAGTGACACCCGCCGCAGGAGCAACAGCAATTCCTTCCTTGTTAATGTGAACACTTGCCATAAGAACGTTTTCAGCAGAGGCAAGTAGCGTGGCTGGGATCTTCACGTGATCCAGTTTAGGAACCACAACAGAATCCGCACTAATTGACCTGCCCTTGAGTAACTGAGACCTTCCTTGAATATCCTGCGATTGTCCTCCCCAGACCAAGAGATTCACTTCCTAAATCAGGTAAAGCCTTCACGGTCGTGGTCGTCTCCAGCATGTTCCCCGCCGGCGAGAGCGCCGGGAGGACAACAAAGAGACGAGGAGACTCGGCGGCAGCATGAGAGGATGAGGACTCGTTACCACAGCCATGCACGTCATCTACCGGCGCCTGATCAAGACTTTCATTGCCATGCACGTCGACGTTCACCGGTTCCTGAACAAAGCCAACATTAACACCAGACTTAATATTAATATCATGCATAACGTTAACCGGCTCCAGAAGTAAGCTTCCTCCCTGGCTAGCATCCTGCATGGAGTTGGAGGGATCATCCGGGACAGGCCTCACGTCCTCCGCCAAAGGACCAATGACGGTAACAGGTTCTGTAGCATGCACAGATCCATTAGGATCCTCATCAGCGTCAGCCATAGCATCAAGATTGCTCGCCAGTCTCTCAAAAACATTACTAACTGGAATGGCACTGTTTAGATGATTAGGAATGACCCGCTTGGTAAGAGCACCTTTTTTTTGCACCACACGCCATTCTTGATCAACATTTTTACCAATCGGCACCCGGGGAGGAATCGTGGGCTGCTGTGGAGCAGGAGTCTGAGCACCATCCTTGATGTCCCTTTTACACACCTCCTGAGAATGACCCAGCTTACGACATAAGTTGCAGATAGGAGGAACCCTGTGAAACCTGACTGGTTGCCAGTAACCTTTCTCACCCTGACCAATCCAAATTCGATCAGGCAGAGGCCTGGCTATGTCCACATCAACACACACTAGGGCTTCAGCAGTTTGAGTCCAAGCGACGGTAGAATCATGAATGCGGAGAACCTCTCCAAAATTGCCGGCAATGCACCTTAGGTAATCCTCGTTGTACAAGTTAACAGGGAGGCCAGGGAGGCCCACCTAGATGGGGATAAGGGTGGGATCAGCAGAGAAATCAAAGTCACTGGCCCATCGGAAGAATCTAAAAAGATAACCTTTAAGATACAAACTCTTGCGAACCAACACCTTCAGGAAATCCTCCTCGTCAAAGAAGCGAAATAACAGGTGCCTGGGATTCAGAACACTAACAATACACTCCCCTTTAAGTGCAAGCCTCCAACTCTTAATATCAGGAATTGAGGGCCTACCATAGGAGCACTTGGCCACAATAGCAAGCTTGAGAGGTTCTTCCGATTTCCTGGCTTCTTCTTTGGTGAAGAAAACCGCCGGGAAACCATCATCGGTGAAGGCAGGAGGCTTCAAAAGCAGATCAACTTTGGCAGGGCGCAAGGAAGAAACAAGGGCCCGCGCGAAGGAGAGCCCCTCCAACCCGGACGCCTCCTCAGAGCCCATCAGACACTACCTGCCGGCAACCCAAAGGCCGCCGGCAGACAGGAAGGAGAACCGAGCAAAAACCCACGCAAAGACCCAGAGCTTCTCTCTCTAGTATAATCATTAATTATAAGGCGGCGCTTAGTCTGTCTAATTGTTCATCTTATCTTATCCTTTTAATTAACTGAATATTTTAGCACTTGCTATTTACTGTATAGCTCTACAAACTATGTTGAGCGCTTCATTCTACTAACATCTTTATTGTAATTTTCAGGTAAATAATTACTCGACTTCATGCTTCAATCTTAATTGCCCCGGTTTTGTTCAAACCAACAAAAGATCTATAATCAACCCTTATTTGCGGCCAATTTCTACATTTGAGGTCAACAATATGCTGTAGATGTTGAAATATTTAAGGTAATATATTACGCTTTGAACATATACAGTACTTTTGGAATCATGTAAGATGAAATTTTGTATGAAATAATTCTTTAAATGAATCTTTCGTCTAAATTTACAAAGAACTATCCGAAATATGAATTGTTCTCGATGCTGGCTTGTGAAAACAAACAAAAAAATTGAACTTCTAACACAGTCATAGCTTTTCGTTGTTTTTGTGCTAGTTCCATCATATCATCAAGTTATTTTTTTATATAGAACGTGCTGAAAGAAAAATTAAAAACCAATGGTGTAAATGGCTCAAAGTTTTTTTATAATAGTTTATCTAGATGAGTCTTTGGTTGTTTTGGAATGAATAGTACAAGCTGCATTTTTTAGCCATTTACTTTAATAATATTATCCATGATTGTTAAGGCGAGGAAGCAAGACACTTAGGGTCCGTCTAATTGCATCTAAAACCCCACCCAGTAAAATTTTTTCAAGGAAAACTTTAATATTGGTCATTTGTATCCCTAAAAAGTACAATCTGAAAAATCTTATCCTAAAAATTTCAATTTGAGCGTCTGCAGTAAAAGTCCAAAGGCCATTTTCTCGTGTGTCATCTTCTCCTTCTTCCCAAGGTTTGTCGTACCGCCCAGATCGACTGTGCCGCATTTCTCGTGGGAAGGTACGTATCGTACCATACCGTTGAGATAGTGTGGGAAAGTAGTTTGTGATTTATTTTTTTCATTTTGTGACTTGGTGAATATTTAAAATGAGCAAACTTCAAAGAAGACTCTCCATCCAAACTTAAGATAGACTCTTCATCTCTTCTCATGCATAGACTCTCTCTCTAACTCAAGATTGTACTCTCTCTCTCTCTCTTAAACATATCTTAGAATTCTATAGGATAGGAAAAGACTACCACCACGAGAAGAGACCCATGGAGGCTCTATTCTAAGTCCTATCGCCCTAAAGCCAGAGGAGAAGTCATTCTTACGTTGCATCATTTCTCTCTCTCCTTTCTCTCTCATATTCTCGAGAATTATCAGAGATATCACGCCTTCTACAACCTGAAAAAGGGCTGATATGCTCACGAGGCCTTCGTCAAAGTTGTTCTATTCTGTTTCAACTTCGTCCTTGAAGTGGAATCACCTCAATTGGTGATCTGTGCCCAAAATTATAGTAGATTATTCTTCACATTCTCTTTCATATCATGATCTACATATACATGATTATCATGCCTTCCACATCTCAAACAAGGGCATATCCCTTCGGGGCTTCTTCATGAAAGTTCTTCCTCGTGACTTCCTCTATGAGCTCCAACTAGAATCACATCAATGAAGGTCTGTGCTTAAAGATTAGTGGATTATTCTTGACCTCTATCTCATATCACGATCCAAATTAGTAGTGAGCGCGGCCTCTCTACAGCCTGAACGAGAGTGATCCAGTCTTTGGCTCTTCATGAAAGTTGTTCATGATATGACCAATGTATTCCATTAGATCAACTCTAAGAATCCAAAATAGAAACAAAACTGTAACGCCTTAATTTACAAAAAATATTAATATGATACTAAGAATTAAAAGAGATAGTAAATTATACATAAGACATGATCCCTTATATAAAACATAATTATCTTTAATTTTAAATATTTTTATATTATTATAATTCTGGTACTTCTTTGATTGTGTGCACTTCAACGGGACGACATTCGGTTCCAAAAATAAAGTCAAACTTGAAGTCATCATAATTACTAAAAAAATATATTGATTCTAAAAATATAAAATATCAAAATTATTAATGCATAAATGTTGAGAAAAGTAGACCTAATAATTTTTCGGATAATTTTTACATAACAAAAAATTAATTTAAAAAATTAAAATATAATTACTATAATTTGTATCATCCCTTAGTTACCATAAGTTTGAAATTTCATCATAATTAGACACCATTTAGACCTCTTAAGTGCACATAAGGTTTTGTCGCGGTACGACGAACGCTCTGTGTACTTTAGCAGGACGACATTTGGTTTCAAAAATAAAGTCAAATTTAAGTCATCATAATTACTAAAAATATGTACTGATTCTAAACATATAAATATCAGGAGTTATATTTGCATAGATGTAGAGATTAAGCCGACCTAATGATTTTTGATACAATTTTTACTTGACAAAAAATAATTAAAAAATTAAACTAAAATTACTATAATTTGTATCATCTCTTAATTAGCTTATGTTTGAAATTTTATTTCAATTAGACACTATTTAGATACTTAATATTGAGATTAAGTCGATCTAATAATCTTTTGGATAATTTTCACTTGACGAACAAGTAATTTAAAAAATAAAAATAAAATTACTATAATTTTTATCATCTGTTAATTAGCTTATGTTTAAAATTTTATCTCAATTAACACCATTTAGATACTTAAATATTGAGATTAAGTCGATCTAATAAGTTTTAGGATAATTTTCCAAAAACGAAAAAAATAATAAAAAAAAAATTAAACTTAAATTACTATAATTTTTATCATCTCTTAATTAACTTATGATTAAAATTTTATCTCAGTTAGACACTATTTAGACCCCTTAGATACACTGAGTGTGAGAGAGAAAGTAAAAAAAAAAAAAACCGGCGCGGTCTGGTTGGCCCACGCAAAACAGGCTCGGCCCGGTCCGCACTGGACCGGCCCGGGCTGCATACCGTGGCGGTACACCCGGGATGCCCGACCCGAGCTTCCCAACCGTGCCTGGGCACCGCCTGCTCCTAGGCACCGTGCGGTTCGACCGTGCTGCCGCGTACCGTACCCTGCTTCTTCCTTGCTCATTAGCTAACTACAATGCCAACCTTTAAGCACTATTCATCTAGG
>JACBKR010004259.1:0-24797 GCA_014218235.1 Colocasia esculenta | reverse complement strand
AAAATTGCCGTAATCTATTCAACCCCCCCCCCCCTTCTAGATTACCGTATTGTGTATTTCCCTTGAGAATCCTGCTGTCGACGCCAGGTATATAGGATCTAAGGCATTGCCGTTACGCAAAACTCGAGTTGTTGTGTAAGGATACCATCCTTCCTTATAACCCACCACAGGTACAGTCCCCCTGCTGGACAACTCAGCAACACCCGCAGGCAGGTCCACACCCGGACCTAGGCATGACTTGGCCAACCCGGCCTCCGCCACACCCTCATTCTCAGGTCGCCCCAGGTGAGACGCTGGCACGCGCACCTGCCTCGCAGCATGCCGCCCAACAATCTCCCCCCCAGCGGCACCCCTGGGAATCGAACCCGCGACCTTCTCTGATACAGGTATATAGGATCTCAGGCATTGCCGTTACGCCAAAACTCGAGTTGTTGTGTAAGGATACCATCCTTCCTTATAACCCACCACAGGGTACAGTCCCCCTGCTGGACAACTCAGCAACACCCGCAGGCAGGTCCACACCCGGACCTAGGCATGACTTGGCCAACCCGGCCTCCGCCACACCCTCATTCTCAGGTCGCCCCAGGGTGAGACGCTGGCACGCGCACCTGCCTCGCAGCATGCCGCCAACATTCTCTTCTTCTACTTCCCTTCTTCTCCTCTTCTTCTTTCTCCCCCTCTTTCTCCTTTCTCTCCCTCCTCTCTTCGGTCTCCCGGGTGGACAGACAGAAGCAGCAGCAGCGCCGCGCATGCCTCGCCCACGCCAGCAGCGCCCCAGCCGCCCGCGCGCACGCCCTCCACGCCCGGCCCCGCCTGCCAGCGCCGCCCGCCTGCCAGGCCGCCTGCGCCCACGACCCACGCGCCCGCACCCCACGCGGCCGCCCAGCGTGCCCTGCCGCCCTTCGCCGAGTGCCTATGTGCATGCGTTTACATGCACGTAGTGCACTCTCTCTCCCCCTCCTCTCTATCGCTCTCTCTCGCCTCTCTCTCTTAATTTTCTATTCTTTTATTATCATTGTAACAGTTGGTGCTTGTTTAGTATAACACATTTCTGTTGATTGTTTAGTGGATTATAATTTTGAATAGCATCTCTTGTTATCTCTCTCTCTTTATTTCTATACTTAGCTAGATTTATTTAACACAACTTAGTTTAAATATTACCACACTATTTTCCTAACTAAAAGCCCACATTTTCAACTCTAAAATCTAGTTCTCCGTGGATTCGACTCGGTCTCACCACTTAACTACCGTTTAAATATTTAGTGTAGGCCGATTATTTGAGATTGTTAGTCACGTGTTTAACGACGCATTCGTGGGCTATCATTCATCGAGGCTGCCGGGAAGTGACGTCCGCGGGGGCCGACGACTGGACCCCACTCCAAAGGGCTCGGTCTTGAAGACGGAGTCGAGTGGGCGACGGGGTGACTTGGCGGAGGAGGAACAGCACTTGATGAACCACCCTCATGCCGCGGTCTCTTCGACGTCTTTTTCGCCTCCCCTGTGATGGAGGCCGAAGGTGGGGCCGCCACAACCGAAGGAACGCGGGGGCTCGATGATTTGAATACGACCTCCTCGGCGGGCGTTCTCTCGGGGCACCTTTTTATTCCCCGACTAGCAGCGAAACGCTGGGCGGCAAGGGATCGGTAATCAGCCGGCTCGGCATGGGTTGTCGGAAGGCAAAATAGCAATTAGTCGACCGTGGAAAATAAAACAGCAAAAGATGCCTCCTAAAATAGACGCCAGACCTATGTCGGCTCGACGAATTAACTCAAACAGGTCGTCTGAAGGCTCTCGTAAATCCGGTACTGACACCGCCTGCAGCGAGTCGAAGTCCGAAAGCTCGGCACTACTCATGTCCGTAGGTGGTCGGAACGCCTCGTCCGGGATTGATGGCTGACCAGGTGGTCGGGAACTCCCACCCCTCGAGCTATGGATAAAGCAAAGGTCCTCTTCCAGTGATGGATAGACGAAGGGAAACGACGGAGGAAATGTCGACCAGTCTGAGCCGAGATGAACAAACAGTCGCCGAGACTTTAAGGGAGAAGCAGTAGAAGAAAAGGTGAATGCTGGGGCCGAACTTGCCATTGCACAGGCCACCAAGAAATTGACACCCGACCTCCAAGAATTTGGGGCCAGCTGAGAAGGGGCGACTTCTAGGTACCACAGGAAGATGGACCAGGAAAGAGTGGAGAGGATATCGGAAACTAGCTTTCACCAACTCCGGGTACAAGCAAACCCATTCTCCATGAGTAATGGGCTCGAAGACTGTCCGAGGCATATACCTCGAAGTCAGTAGGAAAGGCGATCATAGGATGCTTGGTCATCCCATCAACAGTCGCCTGATCTATCTCCGTGACAGCATCGGCCACGGAGTTAGCCACCTTGCGCACGCCGGAAGACGGAGCGAATGAACCTTGGGCACATATGTCCCAAGGGTAACTATCGTGTATAGCATCATCCCCCCCCCCGCTGCTGGCTTGACGTCGCAGAGAGCCGCAGGGGTGGAGGACAAACGAGAAGAAGGAGGGTGAATCAAGGTCCCCTCAGAAGGAGAGTACCACGTGGAAGAAGCAGAAGGAGACCGGGAAGAAGAAGGTGAGCCTATGGTTTACCTCCGAGGAAGAAGGAATCAAACGAGGACCGTCGACTGGGAGCTCGGTGAAGATCGCTCGTTCACTCCACTACGACTCAGGAACTCGGCCTTGACAGGTCACGAATCTCGCGCACGAAGGGTCCCATTTTTTGACCCTAGTGGCATTATTTATAAGGCCCAGAGACTATCTTGATCCGACGGACATCCGTCGGGGCCACTATCGGAGCACCGTGATTCATCCACATGTCGCCTCTCCGATAGCCAACGGGCCGCGAGCGCGGATCGCGACTGTGGGAAGGCAGACAGAAAACGGGACGCCGATGGAACGGCCGTCACTTCGGATACCGCCATTATTGTGGATGGAAGTCAAGTCGGTGTGTTGTTCAAAGCAGAGATCGAAAGTCAGTCTATCTAACGGCTATAGTCTTTTCGTAATCATAACGGCGCGCAACACGATCGGCGAAAAGGTGTACGGTGGCGTATGAATATTGACAACTTTTCCCAGTTCGCCACCACGATATGAGCAAAATCTGGGGGGATAGTGTTACGGGTTGTCACTCAGCCGCTCGGCTCGGGAGTAGGATGAGTTATCACTCGACTGACTAGTGCAGGGGGCGTCTTAGTCGGCCTGGCTAAGGTAGGGGTACTCGGCATTATGTTGGCTCCCAATGGCTCAGCCGGGCGAGCTGTTGGGTTTTCATATATCATGTTTTTGATGATCACATTAACATCCTTGAACATTGATTTAATGCAAAATTGATGTGCTAACTAACATGAAAAATACATGAAAGTGATTGAGGTAAACATTGCCAAATCATACAATGTATATCACTAACAATGTGTTTGCATGTAGGTGCACAAGCATGAAAGATGAAGCATTGAAGAGGCATTGAAGAGTTGAGCAAAAGGCACAAAAAATATGTCAAAGAGGTGCATCTGTCGACAAATGCATTGTACCTGTCGACAGATCCATACAGTCTCCCCAGACAGAACTCAGGTTTGCATGTCTGAGTGTATCTGTCGACAGATGCATTGTACCTGTCGAAGATTCATACAGTCAACCCAGGACAGAACTCTGTGTTCTATCCCTGAGTCTGTCTGTCGACAGATGCAAGTGCACCTGTCGACAGCCGACGGAAACTTCAGAATTTGGGTTTCCAAATCCGGCCCCACTTGGGTGTTTCCTCCTCCACGACCCCCACCTTTACCTAACACTATATAAGCATCCTTTTGGTGCCAATTCGCAGAGAGCAGCCTCCCATCCTAGAGCTCCAAGGGACCAAGAAGAAAAGCCCCAAATTGCTGCTCTGCTTCAACCTTCCGCCCAGATCGTCGTGGAATCACCATCTATGCGGAGCTGAGCTGAAGCCGGATCGTCATCAATTCAACCTTCTACATCGACCAATCTACATCCAATCGAAGTTTGAAGAGCATTGGACGATCACGAGAAGAATTCCAACCGGATTTGTTCCTAATCCTAATTCTTCCCATTTCATAATTTCCATTCCATCGTGTGTGTGTGTGGTGTGTTCGAGCATCCCTGTGCTTGATTCACGTATTTGTGTTGTTCTGATCGTGCTTCATCAGACAAGTGTGTGTGGTGAGTTGTAGTGTTGAATTTGCTCAAAAGCAGTCGTTTCTGCGTGTGTGTGTGGACGGTGGATGTAGGATACACGAGTTGTGTACTCCGAACACCTTAAATCATCGTGTTTGTGGTTTGTTCGCGTTTTGCGATAGATGATTGGTAGGCACGGTGTTCACACGCACGTCTGATCCCTGTTCACTTTTAGATCAACTCAAGCGGTCTCATACTAATCGAATTTGAATCAAATTTCATTAAGATCGCTGTAGGACTGAAAAGAAGCCATCAATAGTTTAAAATTGCCGTAATCTATGAACCCCCCTTCTAGATTACCGTTTTGTGTATTTCCGCATAACCCTTCAGAGCTCTAATGACCGAGTCGCTACATAGGAAAGCAATGAGAGCTCGTTAAGACTAAATCCTCTGGCACGCCGAATTGGTGGGAGGAAAGTCAGAATGCGGAAGGGCCGGAAGTGAAGGATCGAAGTGAAGGTGAGGAAAAGATCTAGAAGGGGGGGGGGTGAATAGATCTTTGCCACTTTTGCGGAAGCTTATACAATTTAAAAACACTTTTGAATCAGAGGCAATTTTATCAGTGAAAAACCACAGATCTGATGAGATTTGAGTGAGTTGGTAAAATAGATGTGAAACAAGTTGATTAAGTGAATTAACCGATCCTATGCAAGCATCTAACGGATGAAATGATCAAACCACAATTAGACAAATGCACAAGGATTTTTAGGTGGTTCGGAAATCACCCAAGTGATTCCTACATCACCCCTCACACCCCGTGAGGATTCACTAAAACAACTGGGTAACACACCCCATGGAGCTGACAACTCCAACACTTGAGAGCTTACAACTCACACAACTTCTAGAGTAAGACTACTCTAGAACAACTGAGCAAGACTGCTCAACACAACCTTGAGTTAGACAACTCAAACTGAGCACAACGGCTCACAACAACCTGAGCACAATGCTCACACAACTTGAGCACAATGCTCACATAAGACTTGCTAGACACCAACTCAAGACATAGACCTTCTAGCAACAGATCTAGTCGAAAATGAGAGCACTAATGAGAGCTATGCAGAAGCACTTGCATAATCTCAAAAGATATCTCAGAAGAACAGAAGTACAATGAATTGTATTAAATAACTTCGTTCTTCAAGTGTACTCCCTTGTAGAAGCTTGGATTGGGAAGAGGCTTGCAATCTTGAAGTCCAAAACCGATGCTCTGCACTTTGGAATTGTTGGATCTTCCTTGAATTCTTCTCCAACGAAGGCTTCTACTGGATCTGCTTCCTTGGGATGCTTCAGAGGTTTCTACAGGGATCACACTCCAATTCTCACACTTGAATTGGTGAGAATTGGTCTTCTGGAAGCACACGAGAGCAGAGGAGGGAGACGACCTCTTGTAGCCGCCAGGAAACTTTCGGGAGGCTCTAAGAGTTAGTTGGGTCTCTCTTTTGTGATGGGGGGCCGATTAGGGACCTTTTATACCCAAAAGATTCCAAAGATACCCTTTGGGTACAAGGGCACACGATTCTAGGTTGATACCCCATCGCCCTAGGCTGACACGTGGCAAACATCCATCTTAGATGGAATCTTTCGTAGTGTGTCGACCTGCCCTGGTGGTGGGTCGACCTGCTGTCCCATTAACAAAACAGGCTGTTCTGGGACGGATCTGTGTCGACCTGCCCTGGTGGTGAGGTCGACCTCCTATCCCATCACAAAAGGCTGTTCTGGGAACGGGGTCTAGTGTCGACCTGCTGTCCCAATTCTGCAAACAGGCTGTTCTGGGAACTGAGTCCAGTGTCGACCTGCCCTGAGAGTGCGTCGACCTGGGTAGTGTAAATCCTGGAATCTGCAACTCGTGTCGACCTGCTTCTGGACTAGTGTCGACACAGTCTAGGCAATTCTTCAGCTTTTTGCCTTTGAGACTGAGGTGTTGTGTCGACACCATTGGGGGGTGTGTCGACACTTCTTTTGCAAAAAGTGTTTGTACCTGAAAATTAAACACATATATCATTAGTTAAATGATTTATCATGAACATAAATGATAAATGTGATTTGAAACATGCTTTTTGAACATTGACTTCAGGTATGATGTTTTTGACATGTTTCATTTAAATTGCTTTAAAATCACCTCTTGTCATCATCAAAATAGGAGGGAAATGATATGAATATACACTCAACCAACAATCTCCCCTTTTGATGATGGCAACAATAAATCCATATTACAATGTGGTTTTGATGAAGTGTGATTTTAAGCAATTTTTGTTATTCACATTTTTTTCTTTTTGTTTAACTTGTCAAAGACCTTTTGATATTTTTTTTAGTAACAGATGATGATGTACTTGTGGAACACAATGTTACTTGAAATGAGAGTTTTTGTACACAGAAGTCAAGCAACTTGACAAGTATTCAAACAATCACATTCACATAAAGATTTTCATTCACATTGAAGTCACAATTGAAGATTTCATTCAAGCTAAGCAGAAAAGCATTTCATTTCATTCATCAAGAGAACCATTACAATCATTCCAAGATTACAAAAGAACATTAACATTTCTCTTTTTTCTTTCTTCTCCCCCTTTGACATCATCAAAGAAAAAATTACATTAAGTAGAAGATGGAGGAGGAGGAGGAAGGGGAAGTAGGATGGTCTCAATATCAGACAGTCTTTTCTCCATGAAAAGTCAAGCTGGACTTGATTTGATCTTGAATGGTTGTAGTTTTGTGAGCAAAAGTGTTCCATTCTATCTGAATTCTCTATCAAGGTAGCTTGAATTCTTGCTAGATCAGCTGCAATGGGTTGTGAGGATGAAGATGATCCAGCTGACCAACCAGGTCTTTGCATGATCTTGAATTCCTTTGTCAAATCAGATATCTGTGTATCAATGTGTGCATTGAAGTTCCTCATGCTTTCCAAATCATCCACAAAATGAGCAAAAGACAGTCTTGTGCTGGTGATCTCATGTAAGTCTGCTGGGTGTTGAAAACATCAGCTTGGGAATTTGCCAAATTCCCTGAAGAACCCTCTCCAATTTGTCTTGGTGCTCTTTGAGCTGAATGAAGCATCTGCCATTGTACCAATCAATCTATTGAATCTTTGAGCTGCATAGTCTGAGGCAGCTTTTTGTTCTATAATTTGGCAGATACTGTGTTCTCCAATCTTTGAATCCTCAACTCAAATGTTTCTGACATGGTTTGAATGGAGGAGTTCAAGGTTTCAAACTTTCATTCAAGAAGGAGATCAACTCTGGTGGAACAGGAGGCCCACCAGAAGATGTGGATGCTTGAATGTGGGTTGTGGAGAGGCATGTGGGATATCAAAGTCTGGTGTATGGAAAAGGGTGGAAAGTGAGGTGAGAGTGGTCCTCATGAACTGGGATATCACCTTCAGTTGGAATTGAGGCTGGTCCTCATTCAAGGGAGGCTGATCCTCTTGAGCTTGGGGCTGGTCCCTTCAGCTGGAGGCTGTTCCTCTGAGCTTGGGGCTGGTCCCTTGATCATGAGGCTGTTCCTCCTGAGCTTGAGGGGCCTCAACCACAACTGGCCCTCTCCTAACTTGATTTCCCTCCAGTCTAAATCCCATAAATTTTGAATATTCTTAAGGTGTAGATGTTGGGCTTAGGATAGATTGGGATTTCTCATTCTCCAAGGGCACACCAAAGTGCTGGAAGACTGAGGTCAGATGTGCAGCATATGGTAGAGATCTTTGAGGTCCTTCCTTGTTGTTTCAGATATGATTTGATACATAATGACATGAAGATTGATTTTGATATCTTTGACCATGCAATACAGAATAAACCTCTGAATATCTGTCAACCTGTCCCTTCCACCACCTTGAGGAGTGATAATGGTGGTCAATATGTGGTGAGGACTCTCAACACAGGGGGAAAGGAATTTGTGTTGAATCTTGTAACATGGGTTTGTTTGGGATCAGATGCATCAGAAGGTAGGCCTGTCAAGATAGAATAGGCTTCATGAAGATCAAATTCAAATTGATGATAATCTGCCCCTTCATCTGGTACTTTGAAAATAGAGGCAGCTATATCAGTGGCATGTCAATAACTATGCCTTAACCTTTGATTTATATCCCACATCTGTGCATTTCAGGTTCTTGTAAAATTCCCTAACAAGTCTTGGATAAGAAATTTGAAACTCAGAAATGAATATCAACCAAGACTGAAAGGAAAAATAGGTCTGAATTTCTGGAAATGAGTCTGCTAGCTGAATGTCTGATAAGTCCACTATCCTGGGCTTTAAAATAAGCTTGGCTTCACTAGTGGTGTCTTGAGGCTGGAAGACTCAGACGAAGATGAAGATGATGACTCTGTAGAATCTCCAGAAGATGAGCCCGGATTCTCTGGTCTAGAAACCTACCTCTGCCTGAAGAAGAGGGTCTACCTCTCTTGGCTGCGGGCTGAGGTGCAGAGGAGGACCCTGGTTGCTCTGCAGGGTCATTCCGCCTTTTGTTCTTCTTTCAATGAGGAACATCATCCTCTGCAGGAACCGGCCTGGACGAAGCCTGAGATCTTGCTCCACGGCGAGGACCCAACTTCTCACCATGGTGCAAGGGAGGAGTGGAATCGAGGTTGATGAAGGAGAAGAGAGATGATTGAGAAGGGTTTTGATTGAGGAAGGATGTGAGGGATTTCTTGCCGAAAAATGGGAGGAAAAGCATCGTCGGGTCGACCTGATGCCTAAAAGGGTTTGCAGTGGTGCAATACCCGCAGGAAACACAGGCTTATCTGGAACCCCGACTTAAAAGGTTCTGGCAAGAGGGCAGTGTCGACACAGGAGAAGGTAGTGTCGACCTGACCTAGGAAGTGTGTCGACACGAGATAGAATGGTGTCGACCTGACCTTTGAAGAAAATTTGAATTTTGTGAGAGGAAAATTTGAGAAATTTTGGGACATCTTTAGAATGATAAGCAATGAGGGGAATTATCATTTCAAGGTTTTTTAAGAGGCTTAAAAATTCATTGTTATATTTTGCAAAAATTCATCACAATTCAAGTTTTCAAACAATTTCCAACAGGATATAGCATTCCAAGACTTGAATCAACAAAATGAGAAATTGAGGGATATAATATATCTAACAATCAACTATAAACTACCAATTTCTCAACTTTAAAGAATTAAAGATGTCATCTAGACTAAATACAATTGTGTTGAAAATAAAACACAATCTCAAAGAACAACTTGATGAGGAATGAAGATGATTCTTTCTAGACACATCTCCAATAATGTTCACATTTTGTTCTTTTAACAAACTATCAAATGATATAAATCTCTTTCACTCAAGTACTAGTGCTTTTTACACACCATAGTCCCTGGATACTTAAGATTTAGTCATTGTCAAGTCTCAAAGGGGTAAATGATGGCCTTTTGACATGAAAATATACGTTTTGTAGACGCCAATATTTCCAGTTACTCAGTCATCAAAAAAAACATAGCACATTTGCTTGTTTTGAATTTATTTTATTTTGATCCCCTTTGAACAGAGTTAGCAATAGTGCCTCATGACATACATGGCACTTCATTCATTGTGAAGGTGTGCAGTTTCTCAGCACAAGTGCCATTGCTCTGTTGGATTTTAAAAATTTTGGAGAGTTTGTGAGATAGAAATCAAATACATCCAATCATCAGTTGCAAACAAGCAAATGTTTTAAATTCAAGGCACAAGTTGATGTTTAGTCTAGGAAGAGATCTGAATTTCTGTGGGTTGAGAGATATAGTTGAAAGTTGATTAGTAAAAAATATAATAGATCACTCAAGGGTTCATTTTGAGACTCTAGACTTTGAAATGATGACATCATGCAAGGAATTGATGAGATTCAAGAAAAATTTGAATTTTGCAAAGTCATGACTTGTGAATTTTCTAGCTCCCCCTGAGATGATGATTTCAATCACTTTTCATCAAAATAAAGATATGTAAATTTTGGAAATCAGAAAAGTTTTCTTCTTGGACAACAAAGACTCCCCTCAACAATTGCATATCCATTTCTTGGTACTTGGCGGAGTCATATACTCACGCATAATGAAAGGTTTCCAGACAAGCCTAACTTGTCCTTCTCCAAACACTATTTGATATACCAAGAAATTTCAATACAATAAGAGTTGAAGAATCATTATCAAAAGAAATGGAAGTGAAAATAAGCAAGATTTGAAATCAGAAAAAGTATCCTCTTTGAACAATAGAAGCTCCCCTCAACAATTGCATATCAATTTTTAGTACTTGGCGGAGACATATACTCTCGCATAGTGAAAGTGTCCAGACAGGCATAACTTGTCCTTCTCCAAATCACCATTTGATATACCAAGAAATTTCAACACAATAAGAGTTGGAGAATTTATTGTAAAAAGGGAAATAGAATTGAAAGTGAGAGATATGAACAATGTAACTCAAGGAAGCAAAGAATTATGAGATGCAAAGAACTCCCCCTTAGACAATGCATTACACTCAACCCAAACCTTGAGAGAGATCATGAAGGTGGACATTTACAAAGACCAAGTTCTCTCCTTAAAGATGAAAATCTGTTTTCAGGAAGGGGTTTAGTGAATATGTCTGCAATTTGTTTTTCAGTTTCAATGAAGTGGAGTTCAAAGGATTTCTTGGCAACCTCATCTCTCAAGAAATGATGCCTAATTTCAATGTGTTTTGTTCTGGAGTGCTGAATGGGGTTTTTAGACAAATTTATGGCACTAGTGTTATCACATAGGATGGGTACACACCCTAAATCTTGGTTGTAATCAAGAAGTTGATGTTTCACCCAGAGAATCTGAGTTCCACATCTACCTGCTGCAACATATTCAGCTTCTGCAGTTGACAGAGCAACTGAATGTTGCTTCTTAGAAGCCCAAGAGATAAGGCACCCACCTAGAAATAGACACAAGCCACTTGTGCTTTTCTATCTAATTTGCACCCAGCATAATCAGCATCACAATAGGCAAACAGATCTAACTTGCAACCAGCAGGATACCAAATACCTAAGTCACATGTTCCAACAAGATATTTGAAGATTCGTTTAACAGCAAGCATGTGACTTTCTTTAGGATTAGATTGGAATCTAGCACATAAACACACACAAAACTGAATATCAGGTCTAGAAGTTGTAAGATAGAGCAGAGAGCCAATCATACCTCTGTAGGTCTTTGGATCTACTGACTTACCAGATGGATCTTCTTCTAGTTTAGCATTAATTGCAATTGGTGTGCTTGAGTGCTTAAGGTTCTGAAAGTCAAACCTCTTTAATAGCTCCTTGACATATTTGGTTTGACTGATGAAGATTCCTTCATGTGTTTGGTTAACCTGCAATCCCAAAAGAATGTTAAATCTCCCATTAAGCTCATTTCAAATTCATTCTTCATTTGATTTGAAAATTCAGTGCAAAGGCCTTTATTGGTTGATCCAAATATTATGTCATCAACATAAATTTGGACTACAATTATTTGATTTTTAACTATTTTGTGAACAAGTTTGATCAACATTACCTCTAGAATATCCTTTTTCAAGTAAAAAGGAACTCAACCGGTCATACCAAGCTCTTGGAGCTTGCTTAAGACCATAGAGAGCCTTATTAAGCTTGAAAACATGGTTAGGATATTTTTCATTTTCATATCCAGGAGGTTGTTCAAAAAACATTTTCCTTTATATCCATTTAAGAATGCACTTTTGACATCCATTTGATAGACTTTGAATTTCATGGAGGATGCAAAAGCAAGGAAAATTCTGACAGCTTCTAGTCTAGCTACAGGGGCATATGATTCTTCAAAGTCAATTCCAAATTCTTGGTTATACCCCTTTGCAACTAGCCTAGCTTTGTTTCTTATTACTTGACCAGTTTCATTTAACTTATTTCTGAAAACCCATCTAGTACCAATCACTGCTTGGTCACTAGGTCTAGGTACTAATTCCCATACTTGATTTCTTTCGAATTGATGAAGCTCATCATGCATGGCATTAATCCAATCAGAACTGGATAAGGCTTCATCAATTGACTTGGGTTCAATTTGGGAAATTAGAGCTAGTGGGTCTTCTTCAATATTTTGCAAGAAGGATGATCTGGTCCTTACTCTATCATTCAAATTGCCAACTACACTGTCTAATGGGTGATCTCTCAGATATCGAGGTTCAGAAATTACCTGTTGAGAAGTACCCACTTCTGGAGCAATGTTACCTGACCCACTTGAAGATGGTGAGTTGTTGTTCAGGTTCTCTTCATTATTGACAAGCTCCTCAACAGTTGGTGAAGAATCCACAATGAGGTCATCCTCTTCATTGTCTTGTCTTTCCCTGCAAGATTTAGAATCATTAGTGGAAAAGGAATTTTCATCAAAAATAACATGTGGAGATTCTTCAACAGTTTTGGTTTTTAGAATGTACACTTTGAAAGCCCTTGACACTTCAGAATAGCCAAGGAAGATAGCTTCCTGACTCTTAGCATCAAACTTGTCAAGGTTCTTTGTTATTATTGTGTACAAAGCATTTGCACCCAAAAGTTTTGAAATAAGAAACAGTTGGCTTTTTGTTTTTCAACAATTCATAGGGGGTTTTCTGATCTTTGGTCTGATCAAAGCTCTATTTAGGATATGATTGGCTGTGTTAACAGCTTCAGCCCAGAAGGATTTGGGCAGATTACTTCCTAAGAGCATGGATCTAGCCATTTCCACAAGAGTTCTATTCTTTCTTTCCACAACTCCATTTTGTTCTGGAGTTCTAGGTGAAGAAAACTTGTGAAATATTTGAAATTCAGCACATAGATCAGAAAAGGATGTGTTATCAAATTCACCCCCATGATCAGTTAAAATGTTTTGATTTTATATGGATAAGTTGTTAAGATAGTGGTACAGAAATTCCTGAATTCAAGGCAAGTATCACTTTTGTGGGATAGAAAGATAACCCAAGTAAATCTAGTAAAGTCATCAATGATTACAAACCCATATCTCTTGCCACTTAAGCTTAGAACTCTTGTTGGCCCAAAAAGGTCCATGTGAAGAAGTTCTAGTGGCCTAGATGTAAGTACCTCATTGAAGGTTTTAAAAGATTTCCTAGTTTGTTTTCCTTTAGCACATATCCACAAACTTGATCTTCAACATTAGAAAAAGATTCAGGAAGACCCTTAACCAAGTTCAGTCTTAACAACTTATTCAATGTTCTGAAACTTGCATGGCCAAGTCTTTTGTGCCAAGTCCATGCAATTTCATCTTTATTTGCAACAAAGCAAAGATTTTCAGAAAAGTTTTTATTAAGGTTGATCATGTAGACATTGTTTTCTCTTTTTCCAAAGAATTTGATTTTATCAGTTGATGAATCAATTATCTTACAAAAATCAGATTCAAACACAACTTTGTGACCTTTGTCACATAGTTGGCTGATACTGAGCAAATTATAATCAAGACCATCAACTAATAAAACATTATCTACTGAGTTTGAAGAAGTTTGACCAACCTTTCCAGATCCAATGATCTTTCCTTTATTTTTACCTCCAAATGTAACTGACCCTCCCTCCTTTTCAAGCAGGAATGAGAATTTGGCTCTGTCTCCCGTCATGTGTCGTGAACAACCACTGTCAAGAAACCATACATTGGTGTTGGGTGCACGACCTTCCTGCAAAAAGATCAGTGGAGAGAAGATTTTGGTACCCAAACAGAGTTGGGACCATCAGAATGTTTGAACATTGTCAGTAAATCTTTTCTCACCCAAATTTGACCTGTTTTTGATTTTGTTTTGTTACATTGGTGTTTTCAGCCTTTTTCTGTTTGTTCTTTCTTTTAGGAATGAAAGCACCAAGATTTTGTTTTGGTAGGAGGGGAGTTTTCATTTGAAAATTGGAGTTCAGATGAGGAGGTGGAATCCAGGGATTTTGTTGGTACATCAAGAAATTTGGATAAAGGAATTGAGGATGATACCAACATGGGTTATACCATTGGCTCCAAGGATTGGTCCAATCATCTTGAAATGTTGTCTTGGAGGTCCAAGTTTTTCATGAATTATTTCTTTTGACTTTTCTTATTTTTCAAATTTTTATTTGAATTTTTGGTTGAGTTGTTTGCAGCTTTTGATGTTGAGCAGGTCGACCTCTCCTGTACTGGTGTCGACATAGCAGCCACAGAAGCCTTGTTCTTGTGGACTGGTGTCGACCTGTCAGGGGACTGTGTCGACCTGATTGTCTTCTTTTGTTTTTGAGTTTTTGCTTTGTTTGTGTTTTGTTTAAGGTTTTGTTTGCTGTTTGTTGAATTTCTGTGTTCTCAAGATTAGGACCCTTGACAAATTTAATTAGTGGTGCTTTGCCCTTTTTTCTCACCAGATTTGTCTTTCATGGGTTTCTTTTGTTGAATCCTAATCCATGAGAGGTGGTTGTCATGGTGGTTCCTAGCAGTGCCTCTAAGTTATCTTTACCTTTTGTGAAGGTTGGATAACTTCATCCCTTTCTTTTAGCTGGTTTTTAAGAGTTTCAATTTCTTCAATCTTCTGTTGTTTTTCTTGTTTTTCAATTTCCAGCTTTTCAGTTAAGTTTTGAATTCTTGGGAGGCCTTTTGAGAGGCAAGTTTTAGTTCATCAATAAGGTTCAGGAGATTTTCTTTTTCTTCATGCAATTCTGTTACTTCAGTTTCCAGTTCACAAATCTATGTTTGAAGATTGGTTATGGTAAAGATTTTCAATTTTCTTTTTGATGTGTTTTTTTCTTTCTCATTTCAGAAAATTTCAACCAATTCTGCATAACAATCCTGCCAATCATCTACAGTGTAGTCTTCGAAGGATGTACTTACTTTCTTCTGATTGTTGGCCATGAAGCAAACCTCCTCACTTTCAGAGCTTGAGGATTTCTTCTCTTCTTCTTCCTCACTTGAGTCTTCATCAGACCAAGTGGCTACCATGGCCTTTGGCTTCTTAAATTTCTGGAACTTCTTGTGCTTTTCCTTCTTGTTCTCAGGACACTCTCCCTTCATGTGTCCTGGTTTGTTGCACCTGTAACAGACAATATTCGTCCAGATTTGTGATTCTTGTTGAAATTAGAAGAGGAAGTGTTTTTCTTACCTGAGAAAAACTTCTTTTTCCCAGACATTTTTCCTTTTCTGTATTTCAAGAATTTTCTGAATTGCCTGGTCATGAGGGCAATTCATCCTCATTTGACTCAGACTCCTCAGAACTTGTCTTCCTGACTTTTTTCTTTATTGCTTGAAGAGGCTTAAGTGCCATAGGCTTGGTCTTAATTATGTGTTCTTCATTTCTTTTTAAGTTGATTTCATATGTCATTAAGGATCCAATCAATTCATCCAAAGAGATTTTGGACAGATCTTTTGAATCTTCAATGACAGTGGCCTTTGTATGCCAAATTGAAGAAAGTGAACGTAAGATTTTTCTTACCAAGTCTGCATCTATATTCCTACCCAAGGCCTTTAATCCATTCACAATCACCATGAACCTGGCAAACATTTCAGAAATATTTTCGTTAGACTTCATCATAAAAGTTCATATTCTGAAACTAGAATATTTGCCTTAGTCTCTTTACTTGTGATGTTCCCTCATAGAGTAATTCGAGTTTATCCCACATCTCTTTGGCAGATTTGCACATTGAGATTCTCGAATACTCCTTGGGATGGACAGCACATTGAATCATGTTCATGGCACTATAATTCAATGTAGCTTTCCTTATTTGTTCCCTAGTCCAGGTGTCTTCTTCTCCTGGTTTTCATAGGGACCCACTTCCACTACTTTCCAGATCTCATAGTTCTGGGCCCTTAAAAATACTTGCATTCTGTTTTCCAGTAAGAATAGTCCGTCCCATTAAAGAATGGTGGCCTATTTATGGAATGACCCTCAGCTATGAAACCTTTGGAATCCATGACTCTAAAGCAGAAAGAAAATGCTTAGCAAACAAACAGGCAAACACTCAAAACACACAACACTCAGAAAAAAAAACTGCTCAGATCAAATCAGATCAAAGTAAACCGCTCTGATACCAATTGAAGGATCGAAGTGAAGGTGAGGAAAAGATCTAGAAGGGGGGGGGGGATGAATAGATCTTTGCCACTTTTGCGGAAGCTTATACATTTAAAAACACTTTTGAATCAGAGGCAATTTTATCAGTGAAAAACCACAGATCTGATGAGATTTGAGTGAGTTGGTAAAATAGATGTGAAACAAGTTGATTAAGTGAATATTAACCGATCCTATGCAAGCATCTAACGGATGAAATGATCAAACCACAATTAGACAAATGCACAAGGATTTTTAGGTGGTTCGGAAATCACCCAAGTGATTCCTACATCCACCCCTCACACCCCGTGAGGATTCACTAAAACAACTGGGTAACACCCACTGGAGCCTGACAACTCCAACACTTGAGAGCTTACAACTCACACAACTTCTAGAGTAAGACTACTCTAGAACAACTGAGCAAGACTGCTCAACACAACCTTGAGTTAGACAACTCAAACTGAGCACAACGGCTCACAACAACCTGAGCACAATGCTCACACAACTTGAGCACAATGCTCACATAAGACTTGCTAGACACCAACTCAAGACATAGACCTTCTAGCAACAGATCTAGTCGAAAATGAGAGCACTAATGAGAGCTATGCAGAAGCACTTGCATAATCTCAAAAGATATCTCAGAAGAACAGAAGTACAATGAATTGTATTAAATAACTTCGTTCTTCAAGTGTACTCCCTTGTAGAAGCTTGGATTGGGAAGAGGCTTGCAATCTTGAAGTCCAAAACCGATGCTCTGCACTTTGGATTGTTGGATCTTCCTTGAATTCTTCTCCAACGAAGGCTTCTGGATCTGCTCCTTGGGATGCTTCAGAGGTTTCTACAGGGATCACACTCCAATTCTCACACTTGAATTGGTGAGAATTGGTCTTCTGGAAGCACACGAGAGCAGAGGAGGGAGACGACCTCTTGTACGCCAGGAAACTTTCGGGAGGCTCTAAGAGTAGTGGGTCTCTCTTGATGTGATGGGGGGCCGATTAGGGACCTTTTATACCCAAAAGATTCAAAGATACCCTTTGGGTACAAGGGCACACGATTCTAGGTTGATACCCCATCGCCCTAGGCTGACACGTGGCAAACATCCATCTTAAGATGGAATCTTTCCGTAGTGTGTCGACCTGCCTGGTGGTGAGGTCGACCTGACTGTCCCAATTAACAAAACAGGCTGTTCTGGGAGCAGATCTTGTGTCGACCTGCCCTGGTGGTGAGGACCTCCTGTCCACTTCAAAATAGGCTGTTCTGGGAAGGGTCTAGTGTCGACCTGCTCTGGTCCTGTGGACCTGCTGTTCCAATTCTGCAAACAGACTGTTCTGGGAACTGAGTCCAGTGTCGACCTGCCTTGAGAGTGCGTCGACCTGGGTAGTGTAAATCCTGGAATCTGCAACTCGTGTCGACCTGCTTCTGGACTAGTGTCGACACAGTCTAGGCAATTCTTCAGCTTTTTGCCTTTGAGACTGAGGTGTTGTGTCGACACCATTGAGGGGTGTGTCGACACTTCTTTTGCAAAAAGTGTTTGTACCTGAAAATTAACACATATATCATTAGTTAAATGATTTATCATGAACATAAATGATAAATGTGATTTGAAACATGCTTTTTGAACATTGACTTCAGGTATGATGTTTTTGACATGTTTCATTTAAATTGCTTTAAAATCACCTCTTGTCATCATCAAAATAGGAGGGAAATGATATGAATATACACTCAACCCAACAAGGCCACGGACCATGTCCTTTAACCGCTCCCGCACTACGATTATGGAGTCCCCTAGTGGCAGATAGACGAGCTCGTGATCACAAGTTACCCGCAATTAGCGCCACGAAATCAGTCAACGGGAAAGCTCGATGAACCCTAGAGCACGACTCTACCACTTACCTGTAACCGACTCACGGAGCCACTATAAAAGGGGGAGGCATCCTCTCACACCCAAGGAAATCAATTTCTGTTAGAAACCCTGTCTCTCCATCCTGCCGAATCTGACTTGAGCGTCGGAGCCTCCCCCACCGAGGTCACTCGTGGTCTTGTAGGTCAACACTGCGGCCAGGCGCTCGCGATCGGCTGTCTTTCCTTGGGAGTTACTCGGCTAAGGCCGAGCTCTTACTCTAGCAGTAAGACAACTGTTTCTTCATTTCTGGTGAAGTATACCGATTCCATACTTTTTTCTTACCTAATCTTCTTGCTCCTTTTAGTATTAAAGAAGATCTTCCATTTGTTAATTTTTCAATTCTGGCTGTCAAATATTCGTTATCTTTTGTTAATACATTAATTTCACTTTTTAATTACTTATGGTTTCCTGACTTTCTGACTTGATATCTTTTCATTTTTATTTTTACATCTTCACATAGCAACTCGTTCTCCTTTTTAGTTATGAGATCTGTTTTCTAATTGTTAAGTTTCTATTTTTAAATTTGAGTTGGTTATTTCGAGGCATGCGTAATTTTTCTTGACAGATTTTAATTGTTTACAACTTCTTTATATTTACTGTATAGTTCATTAAAAGTGTCTTCTAACTATCAAATCAGACTCATTGCATGAAGTAAAAGGAAGAGTCTGAGGTTACCTTGTCGTCAATATTTGCCATAAATGCCAAGTTGGCCTTTTCTTCTTCTTCTTCTTTGCTGGAGCTTGACTCACTGTTGACTCACTTTCGTTGTTCCAAGCAGCAGCCATAGCTTTCTCTTGTATTTCTTGAGTTTCTTTACGTTGCCCTCTTTCTTGAATTCAACCTTCTTCAGTTTTGGACACTCAGCCTTGAGATGTCAAGGCTTCTTACATTCATAACATATAGACTAGATCTTTTAACTTCCTTGCCTTTAGGTCTCTTGAACTCTTTGCCTTTCTTGAAGTATCTTCTTCCTAACTGATATTTCTTCTTGGCTAGGATTCGTTGTAGTCGTCTGGAGAGAAAGGCTTCTTCATCCTCACTATTTTCTTTGCTCCTTTCAGTTTCTGATTCATCTTTAGATGTGTTCTCTGTAGCTTTGAGAGCATTGTTATGCTTTTTCTTGCTGGAGGATTCTCCCAGCCTTTCCATGTTTATCTCATGAGCCATTAGAGACCCAATGAGTTTCTCAAGGGACATTTTCCTATGATCATTAGCTTCCTCTATGGCGGTTACCTTTGGAGTCCATGAAGTTGGCAAAGATCTTAATATTTTTCTTACCATGTCTCCTGTCTCATATGTTTATCCTAGCCCAACCAGGCCATTTGTAATGTCTGTAAAGTGACTGTACATTTGGGAGATGGATTCTCCAGATTGCATTTGAACCTCTCATATTGAGCTACCAGTATATCTATTCTTGTTTCTTTTACCATGTCAGTTCCTTCATGAATGAGCTTCTGCTTATCCCACATCTCTTTGGCTGACTTGCATGCAGATATTCTGTTGAATTCGTTCTTGCTTAGAGAACAAACAGTATACTCTTGACTTTGCTATTCTGAGACAACTCTTCTTGTCTTCATCTGTCCATTTGTCTTGGTGTTGGTGACTTTCAGATCTCCATCTCTATTATTGTCCATAATTGGAAATCAAGTCCTTGAAGGAAGAACTCCATCCTCGTTTTCCAATAATTGTAATCTTCACCATCGAATAATGGAGGTCTGTTGACGGATTGTCCTTCTGCATGACCTTTGATTGCCATTTATCTTTGCTCTTCAGATCCTGAGATCTACTTACTCGAAGAGACTTGGCTCAGATATCACTTGTTGACCAGGTTGCAAGCCTAGGGGGGGTGAATGGATTGCTAAAACATTCTTTTAAGAATATTCTTGTAAATAAAAAATGCTTTGATAGAAGATACTAAATTTGATGGTTAGAGTTAGTAAGTAACAAAGACATAATAAGATCAATCACATGAACAATAGAGATTTTATCCTAGTTCAGATCTCCTATCAAAAGAAGTCCTATGTTCGGTCTCCAAGCAACAACTTGGGATTTTACTAACGAAGGGTAAAGTCCCCTTAAGGACACTACACATCCAGCCGCAGCTAGCCTTCTCTTCACTACACGAAGAGGCACTATACCACCTGTTACAACAAGTCTCTTCTTACCAAAGGGAACAACCACCCACTCACAGTAGGTCTTCTCTTTACATATGAAGAGGAGCACTCAATAAATTTAAATGAATTCAATGAGTAGATTTGAATTATAAGCGTTTTGCCAAAGTCAGCATGTTAGGGTCTTTTCATATTCAATTCGATTATCATGCATCTCGAGACCATTTAAAATTAATTAAAAATCATAGTTCGCAACTATTCCATGTTTCCACAACTTTTATGTTGAGACTTTTACCTGAAAAGCTAGTTTATAAGATATAAGCGTTGCATGATTGAACCCCCCCTGAGTGCAGTTTTCTGCATTTTCGGTCTGGACCCTGAACCACGTCTAGGCAACAGGACGCGTTTCAAGGGCCTGGTATCACGTCGCCCATGAGCGACGCGATCCCATGAAAGCCGTCCGCGCACCCCGAAGAAGTAATTAGGGAGCTGACCAGTCCATGCCCCACGTGGGTCTGTGTGCCGCCTGGGAGTCCGGCCGCTCTGAATGCGGCGTCCGACCCGGACGCGTTTCGGAGGTTTTCCCACCCAACGTTTTATTATATCGTTTTATGTAGACGCGTCCATGTCCCCTGACGCTATTCGATCGTAACGTGGCCAGGCATGTGTACGCGATTTGGATTTTTCCATGTTTCGCCTGTTTTGACTGTGCCCTGCATTTTTAAGTGCATCCTCTATGTGGATGCATATTTCCAAGCTTACCGAGGCCTATTAACATGATATTTAGTGTGTAATTTGCACATCTTGTGTCTAATCATTTCATGATATCTGTTTAATGGCTTAAAAATGTTTAACTCATTTAAAAAGCTTTAAATACACAAACATTATTCTAATTGCTTTCTTAATGATGTGACCATTCATGTAACTTTTGATTCACTCTTTGTACTATTCTAGCTTATTAAAATGATAATCTGTTATCTTAAAATCTTGCAATCCATGTTTAGTTAAAGCGCATAGTTTCATGTCATGCCATCATGTTAAGTGCTTTCCGCGAGTTTGAAACTGATGGATTGTGGATTGAGGCATGCGTACATCACTACACACTTGCACATCTAGGCAGCCCTTTCTTTGGAATTTGGAAGCTCTCTATAGTCATTCCGAATCGGTAGACTAGCGACCTTTTCTCCAAGGCCTTCGTAAATCTCCTCTGACCATGGATTCCCACATGGCCAACGAGTTGGTTGAACCATTGAAGTTCCCTGGAGATACCGTGCACTTCCTCTCTCATCTTGTTCTCGTGAGTGTGATTTACAATCTAGAATAAAGCCATTAATTTAAAGATTGAATTAAAGTATAAATCATACCATTATGTTGCCAAATTTATCTCTCAACCATTGTTCTCATGAAATCATGTTCAATTTGCTTATTACTTGTTCTCATCATCATCGTGAACATGACATTACACATGCTTACATTTGAAAACTCTTATGGCCATTATTAATGACTGTGGGTATCTATATTTAAAATTAAGTGAGATGCTGACCGGGCACGGCGAGTGCCCAAGGGCTCCATTCTAGCCCCAATGATGGAGAGCATAAATATACTGTTAACCATGGGTATAATGATTATTGGCGTTGCATCTGTGGGGAGTCATGCATGAGTGTTGAATGATAGATAAAATAACCACATACACGTGTCCTGGTGTACATTCTTGATGGATCTTTTCTTGGTGTACATTAGTTTCTACATGCCAAATTAGTGTTACATGATCGTGCTCGTGCGTTCTTGCTTGCTTGCGTGATATGGCCATCCTGAATTTAATGCAATTAGTGATATCTTGCATTCTTGACATCAAGTGAAATCTTGCGTGCTTGTACAAAGTGATATATTGCTAGTTCTATCTTGTTATTTTATTCAAAAATCTTGTTCTATCGTGATCACTCTATCTAGCTTGTTCATGTATCATGTTTTAATGAGTTTTATTCGTACATGCATATCATGACATTCATCGTGCTTACCTTGGTCTAAATTGTTAATCACTTATATCATTGCCCGCACATTGAGATATAAACCCTACTGGGCTAGTTTGCTCATCTCTTACTTTTACCCAATCTAGGTGACTATGACATTCAAGAGGAAGAGAAAGTCGAGGATGAGAATGCGGCCAAGTGATGAGCGTTCCAACTATGAGTCTAGTTATAGTAGTTTTTTTTTAGTGTTAGATTCATGTAGTAGGAAGTGAGGTATTATGTACTTCTACTTTTTATTGAGTCTTAGTCCTGTACTAGTTCTTCTGAGACGAATATGAGATTTGAATACAAGATTAGTTGAGTTCAATATTTGGGCCCTATGATGATGTATGTGTTATACATTTAGTGCGTGCTAGCTAGAGGCTTATTTGGACTGTTCACGTCTCGGGATATCGTCTCGAAATATTCCACATTATTAATATCCGCTGGGTAATTCTCGGGACGTGACAGTCATTGCCCCTAAAATATCTAGGCAAACATGAGACAAAATCCATGGTAACTTCTTCCCATTTCCATAACGGAATATCAATCTTTTGCATCAGTCCTGATGGCCTCTAGCGTTCCGCCTTTACTTGTTGGCATGTTAAGCATCTAGCCACAAAGTCAGCAAAATCTCTTTTCATACCTTGCCACCAGAAAGTCAGTTTCAAATCTTGATACATTTTACCACTACCTGGATGTATTGTAAACTTGGATCTATCAGCCTCTTCCAAAATCTACTTCCTCACATCGGCAACGTCTGGCCACATACTCTATGCTGAAATCGGATAACGCCCTCCTCATCACGAGCAATACCTGACTTCCCACATCATCTCCTGCAAGCTAGGATTATCCTTCTGACCATCCACCACACTGTCTAGTATAGTAGACCTGATAGACAATCGAGCCGTAAAAACTGGCACAATTGTGATTCAACCTCTACTTAAGCACAAGCCACATCTTCCATTAACTTCCAATCCTTCTACATTGCGGTCCTCTCCTGCTTAGCGCGTCGGCTACCACATTAGCCTTCCTCGGTGATATTTCAACTCAAGATCATAATCCTTTAAGAACTAAATCCATCTCCTCTGCCTCAGATTCAACTCCTTCTGTGAGAATAAGTACTTGAGACTCCAATGATTAGAAACACTTCAAACTTGCACCATAAAGATAGTGTCGCCAGATCTTCAGAGCATGAACCACTACTTCCAACTCCAAATCAGGGTCGGGTAGTTACGCTCATACTTCTTAATTGTCGAGAAGCATAGGCAACCACTTTCCATCCTGCATAGCACACAACTGAGACAAATGTGAGAAGCATCTGTGTAGATCGTGAAACCATCTACACCACTAGGTAAAACTAAAACAGGTGCAGACGTCAACCTACTTCTCAACTCTCGGAAGCTCTGCTCGCAATCCTCGGACTATACAAACTTGACTCCCTTCCTTGCTAGCTTGGTTAACGGTGCCGTAATGGATGCAAAGCTCTCTATAAAGCGGTGATAATAACTAGCTAATCACAAGACACTCCGTATTTCAGATGGTGATTTTGGAGTCTCCCATTCTAACACTGCCTTCACCTTAGATGGATCCACAGCTATACCATTTCCCAAAATCACATTTCCAAGGCAATGAACTTCTTTCATCCAAAAGTCACACTTACTAAGCTTGGCAAATAGGTTTGTTTCTCGCAAACCTCTAGCACAGTCTTCAAATGCTCACGGTGAGACGCTTCATCAGGAGAATATACCAAAACATTGTCTATTGAAGACAACTACAAAACTATCCAGATACGGCCTAATACCCGATTCATCAAATCTATAAATGCTACTCGGGCATTCGTTAGGCCAACAGGCAATACCAGAAACTCATAATGATCATACTGTAATCACGGGATTCGTATCCCCTTTTTGATAGATGAGAATATGTAGGGATTAGGAAATTTACCGTGATCGCCACCAATGCAGTCGCCTCTTGATGTTCAGATGGAGGGCTGACTACATTGGAAAGGAAAGTGAAGGGGAAGGCGTACCTGATAATGCAACAGGTGGGCGTCGCGATGCTTTCATGTGAACGCGATGTAGGCTATGTCGCCTTCTTGATCGCGACACAGTAGTCGTCACCTTCCTCTTCAGTGGATGGAGACTTGGGTTCTTTGTCTTCTTGCCCCTCAGTCGGCAAGGGGCAAGAGCCTCACGTTGCTCTGACCTTCGAAAACACTGCCAAAGTGAATCAAACAAACAAACACCCATTAGAACTCGTGTGTATGAGATCTATTCAATGAGAAACGTGAAGCATGAACTATAATGGAGGGAACTCACGAGATTGGGGCTTTTAACCCCTGGGTGTTAAAGATGGGTGTGTGTGTCGTGATCTAATGCTAAACTATGAAGAAAACAAGACTAGGCATGCAAGAATTGAAAGGATAAAGAGAAGAAGGGAAGAAGAATTGTGTAGCCGATGGAAAACACCCTGGAGGGCTCTTGCTGATCGTCTGGAGGGAGAACTCTCTTCGTGGAAGATGAAGCTCTCTTGCTCAGCGAACTAATGACTCCGGCCTTGCCCAAAAAGATGCAGAGACGAGGTACTTATGGGTGATTATTCC
>JACBKR010004258.1:0-24878 GCA_014218235.1 Colocasia esculenta | reverse complement strand
CGCGTAATGCGGAGCTTCCTAGTAGGGCCACGGTGACTGACAGATCCTCTTCAGTCAATATAAACCCGGTTCCCATTTTTCCTCTGCACAAAACTTACCTTCCTCTGAAGCTGCAAAGGTAACATCACCGCCTCCATGCAATTCTTGACTGCTCAAGATATTGTTGCTGATTCTATCATCAGGAATCTTGATCCTTCAGTGTCTAGATTGGGAACCAATACAGCATGCAGTAATCAATTATCTTCTATTTCTGGTATAAAATCTCTGACAGGTAAGGAAGTTCCACTCCTAATCTGGATCCTCCCCACCATGCTCCATTGTTAAGCAGAAAATCTCTGTGTCCGGGAAAGGTAAGGAAGTTCACACGAAAGCTGGCCATGCTAATTCTCAAAAAAATCTGTCATCTAGCAACTTTGATACTTCTAAATTGAAGGACATTGATAGTCTCCAAAAGTTGTAGACTTGTAGACTTGCCATCTGAAACTTGGTTCTGAATAATGTTATGGCTTTGAGAATGCTTTTCCAAGCAGTTGAGTGGTAAGATTTAGGAGCGGCCTGCCAGATATTTCTTTTAGAGAGATATTTGTGCTTGATCCATGAATCCAAAGGGTATCAGAGTGCTGCAAAACCTCCCAAAGTAGTTTAACCATGCAAGCATCATTCCAATCTTTATGCTTTCTCTTTCAGATTCAAGCCCCCTCCTCCTTGGGATTGCAGATATTCTCCCATTTCATCATATGGATGGATTTGCTATCCCCACTGCCATTCCAAAAGAAGTTACAAAGAATTTTGTCAATCTGAAGGAGCAGCCCAGAAGGGAGAATATAAGCATTAGACCAGTAGATAGCATAAGACTGAAGAACGGAACGAATAAGCTCAAGTCTACCTACTTTAGACAAGAGTTTCGTTTTCCAAGACTGCAAACGTTTCTGCATTTTCTCAATAATAGGTTGATAGTGGGCTTTGCTGATACCAGTGGAGACCAAAGGGTAGAACAAGATAAGGACAAGGGAGAGATCCTTCTGCAACACGAAGACAGTCAACAATACTCTGCTTATTCTGAATACCAGCACCAACATAGACCTTACTCTTGGAATGGTTGAGTTTGAGACCAGAAATGTCACCAAACTCTTTAAGGATGATAGCAAGCTGTTTCACACCGATCAATATCATTTTGGAGAAAGATTATAAGATCATCAGCAAAGGTTATATGAGATACAGAAATGGGGCCAGCTGAAGGAACCCGGAGCCCATCGAATAACATCCCTCTCAAGCATGCAAGTCAGGCATTCCATAGCAATGGTAACAGATAGGAGAAAGAGGATCCCCTTGTGTACCATTACTACTGGAGAAAAAACCATAGGCGAGCCATTAAGGAGAATGAGAACTTGGGAGTTTCAATACAGTTCTTGATCCACTGAATCCAATGGTTTGGGAAGTGCATAACCTCCATCATGTGGTAAATCAGAGCCCTGTTAACCTAATCAAAAGCCTTTCTAAGATCAGCCTTGATGTAAATTCTGTTACCCTAACTTTCGAGTTCATGTCTTTCACCAAACCATTAGCAAGGAGAACAATATGGTGGATGCTTCTACCTTTAATAAAAGCCGCTTGATTGATACTAATGATATTTGCCATGACATGCTGCATTCTGTCAGCCATCAATTTAGAGATGATCTTATAGATGAAGTTGCAAAGAGAAATGGGCCTATAGTGCTCCATACTATCCGCCCCCCAGATTTAGGAATAAGAGCAATGAAGGTGCAATTCATTTGTCTGTGGATCTGGCCAGAAGAGAAGAAGTGATGGCAAGCTCTAATACATCAGGCCCGATGATAGGCCAAGTAACCTAATAGAAATCAGCAGGGAACCCGTCAGGTCTAGGACTTTTGTTTTTGGGAGAGTTGAAGACCACCTTTCTAATATCCTCCTCCGTGAAAGGGGCATTAAGCTTAGCAATATCCTCCTGAGAAAGTGTCCTCCGAGGATCAATATGAGTGTTTGTAGCTTGCTGCTGCTGGTTAAGGAGAGATTTGTAGAAATCAATCGTATGAGCCTCAACCTGACTCATATCCTCAATAAGGTTCCCATCAGCATCCTTGCACTTTTTTATAGTATTGAAACCTCTTCTAGCTGCAATGGAAGCAAGAGAATTTAGTGTTCGAATCACCCAAAGTCAACCAATTCTCTCTGGATTTCTGCTTAAAGAAATTCTCCTCCCTGTTTATAGCTAGCAGATAATGCTCCCTAGCTTCCTTCTCCTTACAGATAAGATGATTATCAAGTGGGTTCAGCTGCAGATCATTTTGAAGCTTAGAGAGAGTGCTCTTACTCTTGGTTACACTGTCTTCCACATTACCAAAGGTGCTTTTGTTCCAAGCCTTCAGGGCATCTTTACACCTTTCAACTTTCTGCAGAGAATATACTGAGCATTGCCAACCACAGGAATATCCCAAGCAGCTCGAATAACATCAAGAACTGAGGATGAGTGCTCCACATGTAAAGTACTTGAAAGGTTTCTTTCCACGCAGAACTGCCTTATCAGATTTAGGTACATAATAGAATGGTCAGAAGAGAGCTGAGCACCATACTCCAGAGTAGAGTCCATGTAGATAGATAACCAATCCTGATTAATCAAACACCTATCTAATCTGGCCATAATTCTCCTGTAGCTATCACCTCTGTTATTCCAAGACAACCAATTCCCAATTGATTTGACATCCATAAGAGCAGAAGAGTTAATGCAATCGTTGAACTCAGTTAAAATGGACTCAGATATGACCCGGCCACCCACTTTTTCCTGAGGATATCTTACAGTATTAAAGTCACCAGCAACCAGCCAAGGACTCCCTTTAGTGGCCGTCGAGATATTATGAATATCACTCCATAACAAACGTCTTTCAGCAGTACTATTGGAAGCATAAACAGCAGTGATGTTAAACTGAACTTGACTTCTTCTGTCCATCCCTTTGATGTGAAGGAACTGGGGCGAGAAGCTAAAAACTCCATGTCAAAGAGATTGGGGTCCCAGAAGATCCAAATTCGGCCATAAGAAAGATCAGAATCATTAGTTAACAGTTTGGCCTTAGGCCAAATTAAATTCCTTCGAATAGTAACATGAGATGGTTTTACTTTAGTTTCTACAATAATGGCAATTTCACACGCATAGGATCTAATAATTCTATTTAACTCTCTACATTCTCTGGTTTATTAATTCCCCGAACATCCAACTTATTAGCTTCATGATAAAACAAGAATAAGGAGAGCACTAGGCTTAGGACCGCAATCCTTTTTAGATTTAGCCCGGTCAATCTCATCACCAATTGCAAGTTTTTGAATTTAAAATACTTTTTTTTTTTTTTGGTCGGTCAACCAATGGAATGAATTAATATGTAGAAGGTACAAGATACAATGGAAGGACTTATGAAGCGAGACACAAGTCCTAAAGGCAAAAGAAGAAAAAGGAGGATGACACAACAAGCTAGTGACTATCCTCACCTAGAAGACTCACGAACAGGAACAGAACCCCGAATTCTACATGTTTCCACCAGTGTTGATGTTGAACCTTTTAAATATAATTCTAGACCGACCAGAGATAGGCTTATCATAAGGCTCAGTTTCCACAGAGCACCTAACATCATTCATGATGGAGAGCATTACATGAATGGCAGATGTAGAGATACCATCAAAGGTCCTGCAACAACGTTCTCTCCAGATCCACCAAACGGTAGCACGAAATAGGAGTCTTGCTAAGCGGGTGGCATAACCATCTTTAGAAAAACTGAGGCGTAAAGAGTTAGCCTGCTGAAGGATAGAAGGACGAGGAGGCCTTTGAATGTTCAATCTATGGAGGATGCCTCCCCAGACAGTAACAGAGAACGGACATTGGAAGAAGAGATGTTCCTCACACTCCTCAGCAGCGCAGCAAAGAATACATCTACTTGGAATCTGAAAACCTCTCTTTCTCAGATTATTAGTAGTAGGTAACTTGTGCATCATGGCTTGCCAACAAGTTAGGGAAAAGCGCTGGACGGTAGGTCTTTCCCAGACCCAATCCGCCCACCCCACCTTTTGATGAATTTCTCTGATATGGTTCCACGCATCCTTGGTGCTAAAGGCCCATAATTCCAGCTAATATATCATGTTGAAAAATCTGAACGCTTTGGATAAGAGGGAAGATATCCATCATATCAATAGAAGTTTGTGGTGGAAGATTCTAGTGACCATTCTGAATAAAGATCGAACAGGTGGCATCACGGTCTAACCCCAAATGCATCCGAAGTCTTTCACCCATCATCATATAGATACTTTTACACCATGAATCCAAGGGTCATAGAAGAAACTGATTGGCTTCTCACTCCCACTCTATAAGTAAGATGCTTAATGATCCATATGCGCTGCTTCAAGATACCTTTCCAAGCTGAAGAATGGTATGGTCTAGACTGAATAGTCCAGATGGACTTGTTGCGGAGATAGCGCTCATGAACCCATTTAATCCATAGCGAATCTTGTTTCTGCTGCAATATCCCAGAGGTTTTTGTTCGCACAGGCAATGTTCCAATCCACAGGCCTCCGAATGCCCAGACCTCCTTCTTGTTTCGGCCGACAGATCTGATTCCAGCTGACCATATGAGTAGCATGGCTAGAGGAGTGCCCTTGCCAGTAGAATTACAAAGAATTCTGTCAATCTCTTTTAGAATCGCCGAAGGAAGAAGAAAGGAAACAGACCAATATTAATAAGAAGACAGAACAGATTTTATCAATTCCAATCTACCCGCCCTCGAGAGTAATTTAGTACGCCAAGACTCAATCCTCTTCTTGATCTTATCAATAATTGGTTGACAGTTACCTTTCTTAACAAACCACTGACAAGAGGCTAAGTAGTCGGCAGTTGACCAATAGAATATCCAGGACACTTTGAATGGCAGATTTGTGCTTGACCTTACCACCCATATAGAGCTTACTTTTATTGGTATTGAGTTGAAGGCCAGAGTAATTATAAAACTCATGAAGAAGATTCTTGATGACCCTAGCGGTGTGGACATCATCTTTAAAGAAAATAATCAGATCATCAGCGAAAACAAAATGAGAGATGGATAATCCTCCAGTAGTAGGAACTTTGATCTCCTTGCGCATAACAATAGTTTCAATGAGGCAGTTGAAACCTTCCATGACAATAGTAAACAGGTAGGTGATAAAGGATCACCTTGCCGAAGACCATTCGAACTCTGAAAAATCCTTCAGGACTACCATTAACTAGAACAGAAAATTTTGAAGTCTCCAGACAACACTTGACCCAAGAAATCCAGGTTGAAGGGAAATGCATTTGGTCCATCATAAAGTAGACAAAATCCCACGAGACTGAGTCAAAGGCCTTACACAAATCAGCTTTGAGGCAAATTCTAGAACCCTTATGCTTAGAGTTCAGATCCTTTGCTAAATCATTAGCAAGCAAGATGTTACTTTGAATTCTCCTTCCAGGAATAAACGCTGTCTGATGGTGACTAATGAGTGAAGGGAGAACAAGTTTCATACGATCAGCCATGAGTTTAGTAATCTTTTTTTTTGGTAAATAATACGAGATTGTATTGATTAAAAATGGAACCAATACATAAAGGATTTCATGCTATCACAAACCGATAGCTATGGGAGGAGATCAAGGATGTTGTCAAGGCGAAGGAGCCATCTTCTCTAGTTTTCTAGAGAGAGATGCTCTGAGGCTTGTCCGCGTCTGGTGTGGCCTGGGCTTCCCCCTGCCCTCCTGGTGTGGGGGGAGGGGGGGGGGTTCTCTCCCTTGTCTGCTCGGTCTCTTGGCCATGGCGGTTCGTGTGGGAGGCTCTCACGGGGATCTCCCTCTTCCCTCGGGGAAAGGGTTGGTCTCCTCTTGTGAGCCTGTGAATGCCGCGAGCGATCCAGCCCCGGGGAGTGGATCCTCACAAGGTGCTCCTGCCCGCCTTCGTCATCGAAGCCATTCCCGTGGTCATTCTAGAGGGAGTCGTCTTCTAATGGTATTGTTCCTTCTGTCTCTACTGCGAGAAAAACCTGGAGTGAGCTCTTTACAGGTGCTTCTTCTTCCGCTTCAAGTACTGGTCTTGCGCTATCCTTCATTGCACCATCGCTGCTGGGAGACCGCTCTGTTGCATCCTTCAATACTTCTGACTCTCTTGAACTGGTGCAGTCTTGGCGTTTCACTGTGGTAGGCTACATCGTTGGCCTGTCACCTGTGTATACTCCTCTTAAATCCTTCATAGATAACCAATGGAAGCCGAAGGGTAGTTACGAGCTTCACAAGCGTTCTGGTGGTTTCTTTGTCTGTAATTTTTCTCTTGAAGAGGACATGCAAACTGTCCTGGAAGGTTACTGGCACATTCGTGGGCACCCCTTCATAGTGCAAAGATGGAACCATGACTCTAAATTTGAAAAGGCAATGTTATCTTCAATTCCTCTATGGATCATCTTCCCGAACCTCCCTCTCCACTTATGGTCTCATACATCTTTGAGTAAACTTGCTAGTGTCCTGGGCACTCCTCTGTTTATGGACAAGCTGACAGCCTCCAGGAAGAGATTATCTTATGCTCGGGTATGTATCTTAATATCTTCAGACTTCTCGTTCCCTTCTTCTGTTACAGTCCTGCATGACAATGGATATTCTGAGGATGTTGATGTTCAGTACGAATGGAGACCAAGCCCTTGTTCCATTTGTTCTTCTTTCGGTCACAAGGAGGGTTCTTGCACTCCGGGAGGCTCTTCTGTGGATCAGCTAAGTAAGCCTAAGCAGGTCTGGCGTCCAAAACATTCCATTGTTCTAGGAGATTCAACAGTTCAAAACTCACGAGTTCTTAACTCACGAGTTGACTCAACAAATTCTAATGTCCAGCAGAGGAAAGAGCTCGCTCCAATCATTGCTACTACTGGAAACAGATTTCAATTATTGTCCTCTTCTGAGGCAACAATCTATGACTCCAACGTAAACCCGGCAACCTTGCACAGCAAAGGCAAGCAGGTTGCGACGGTGGTTGACACGCACCTTCTCCAGATCTTCCAATGGATACTGCAGATGATCACACTCTCTCCCGTGGAGTAGATGCCCAGATTGCCTTAGATCCTTCAGCATCTTCTACTTCTTCTCATGATCTTCATACTGCTAGTGTAAATCCGGATTCTACGGTGGCTAGCCTGCATAAGGAAACTTCTATATTCGTTGCTGCAAACCCGGAGGATAATTTGGTGGATAATGGGAAAGATATTCCTAATATAGATCCCATTCAGTTCTCTCCTTTGGCTAGTGTAAATCCGGTTTCCACGGTGACTTGCATTGAAACTGTGAATAATATCGTCTGTCCTCTGAATGGCCAGCGTATGGTTCCTTTCATTGACGGTATCTCTCATGATGCAGTTTCCTTGTACTCAGAGATCTGGCCACAGTGTGATTTTGATTGATGCAGGATCGAGATCTTCTTCTATCTCCTCAAGTGATCAGGCATTGGGTTCGACGGTGGCTGACATGCTTGCTGTCAGTTTAAATCCAGTTCCCTTAAATTCTGTGATTCATGATAGGCTTCCTCGGTTGCAATCTTCTGAAACAGGTAACTACAACACGGATTTGTCAAGGGGGTAACTGCACCGCTCCCATGCAATCCCTTCAACTGGCGTAAAACCGATTTCTACGGTGGCTAGTCTTATTATGGACAGCACTCCTATCTTTCAACCTATTACCCAGCTGCCTACCATTAATGGCCAGAGATTCTATTGCTGTCACTACTTCTGATGCCAGATTTGATATTTCTAAGCTCAAGGATGTGGATAGGGTAAAAAAGTTAGACCGTGCTAAATCACGGTCGAGATCTCTCCCCACAAAGTAGTAACCATGTACTTCGTTTCCTGGAATGTGAGGGGTATGAATAGAAAATCCAAAATGCTAGCAATTAGAAAAGAGTTGCATGTTTCCAAGTGTAGTATTGCTGTTATTTGTGAAACCAAGATAAGGCAAAACAATTCTGATCATGCCAGGAACATAATATGGCCTAATTCTGATGTCATCCATAATTACTCTAGCTCTTGGAGAGGGCGAATTTGGATTCTTTGGAACCCTACTCTCTTCTCTATCTCTCTTATTTCCGAGAGACCTCACAATATATCCACGTTAAGTGCACTCATATCAGCACAGGTGATTCGTTCATCCTTACTGCAGTTTATGGTTCAAATCTTCTCCACGAAAGGTGCCAGCTTTGGAAGGACTTGCATTACCTTTCCCAGAATATCTCTGACCCATGGATTATTATGGGAGATTTTAATACCATCAGACACCCGGATGAGAAGAAAGGTGGCAGATCTGTTTTGGCCTCTCATCTGGCTGATTTTAATGACTTCTTAGATGCTGCTGGGCTTCTCGATATGCCCCATGTGGGCAACTATTTCTCTTGGTGTAATATGAAATCTGGTCTCCAACGCATTGCTGCCCGCTTAGATCGTGTGCTTGTCAATACTTATTGGTCCAACTTGCATGAGGACGCTATTGTCAAATATGAACCTATGCTGGTTTCTGATCACTCTAAGATCCTAGTTACCGTCAACTGCAACCATCCGAAGAATATGCCGAGGCCTTTTTAAATTTTACAATATGTGGACAACTCATCCTGATTTCAAGAACATTGTTAGCACTGCCTGGAATGTTAATGCGTCTGGATCCTTGCTTCTTCAAGTCTGTAAAAAGCTTCGATCTGTAAAATCTGCTTTGAAAGATTGGAATCGAAAGGTCTTTGGGGATGTCTCTTCAACCACTAATTCTACTAGAGAGGCTTTAATTAAAGCCCAGCAGCATCTTGCCGATAATCCTTCTAATGAAGATATTCAGGAGCATGAGAATCTATGCAGAAGAATTATTTGAATGCTTTGGAAACGGAGGAAATGTTTTTTTTTTTTTCGATAAGTAAAATGGTATTAATGAAGACAATATTTACAGAAGCCTTTGACCATGAATAGTCAAGAGGCAAACATCACCTAGAGGAGAATAGGAGAGTGCACCTCACCTCAGAGAGGTGAGATGTTCTCACTCCACCATTCTCACTTTAGGTTACAAATCTAAAGATAATCATGTCCACACAAGTCATGGACTATGAACCAAAATCTGAAAAGAACAAAATCTGAAATGATCTAATATAGTTTTGGCTTGACTTTCTGATCTTCAAAGTGTGGAGAAACCTTCATTTTGCTGTTGATGCTAACTTTCCACTTTTGAATGCAATGAGATCTTGTTTTTCCTTCTTCTCCAACATTCCAGCACCTGAAAAACTTAACAAAACAAGTCCAAGCATAGAAGATGTCCAAGTTGAGAACAGAAATTAAAGTGATCATACTATTAGAAAAAGAATTAATTAGCAATAGGCTCATTTCTGATCTAGCTATAGAGAAATTGAATCTAGTAAGAATCCCTTTCTCGCGATTGGATAAATTTCTGAACTTCCCAGCCTTTTCCATGCAGCTTCTGGAATCCATGATGATATCAAGAAGAATGTGAACTTTATCTTTTTTTGTTTCTTTAAAGATTATATTGCATCTTTTCTCTCCAAATCCACCAATAGCTAGCTGATCTAAGAATAACTCTCACCATCTTGATCAAAATGCCATTTTTAGGAAACTGTAAGGCAATTGCTTTGATTTCATGCAGGAGCCCTTTTTGAGGATTCCTTGTCAAATCACATCTAATCAGAATTTGTTTCCAAATCCAATTGAATAAGTGCAGCCAAAGAATAGGTGATCAGCAGTCTCCATATCTTTCATGCAAAGAACACATCCATTTGCTAAAGTATAGCCCTTCCTCTGTAATTGTCCAAAGTTGGAAGTTTATTGTGCATAGCTTGCCAAGTACAAAGAGAATTTCTGAACTGTTGGACTGTTCCAAACCCAATTGCTTAAATTCCAAGGTGCAGCCTTCATCCTTATTTGATTCCAAGCTGAAGTGGTTGAAAATCTTCCATTTTCATGCTTCCATTTTACCCCATCAACTCCATCATTTGAGATTGGAATTGCAGCAATTTGAGGCCACAAAGAGATCATATCAATAGAAATTGGATTAGGAAGGTTCCAATTCCCATTATGAATATAGTGTGAAATCTGCAAATCTTTAGGGGCACCCAGGTCCTGTCTTACTCTATCACCACACAACTGGTAGATGCTTTTACCATTAATCCAAGGGTCATACCACATGTTTATGCCATTACCTGTGGAGATAACATAAGATAAGTGGTCCACCAACCAACTTCTTGCCTTGAGGATTCCTTTAATAGCAGTTGAGTAATAAGGCTTTATGTCCACATTCCATATTGATTTGTTGCTGAAGTACCTTCCTTTGATCCAATTGACCCAAAGACAATCTTTACCATTTACCAACTCCCACAGATGATTTATCATACAAGCCTTGTTCCATTCTTGTAAATTCTTTAAATTCAGCCCTCCTTCTTCTTTGGGTTTACAAATTGCATTCCAATTCACCATGTGCAAGGATCGGCCTTCTTGAGTTCCTCCCCAAAAAAATCTGCTAAGGATACCTTCAACTTCATGATGATCCAGCTGGTGGTAATAAGAAAGCATTTGCCCAATATAATGAATAAGATTGCAGCACAGAACGAATCAATTCCACCCTTCCAGCTTTTGAGAGTAATTGCTTTTCCAAAGTTGAGTCTTTTTTTGATCTTGTCTATAATTGGTCTACAATGGTCCTTCTTTATGCTATTTGAGAAAAGAGGAAGACCCAAATAAGTAACAGGGAGATATCCTTCAGCCACCCCAAGGGTGTTAGTAAACGGAGGAATGTTTGCAAAACAGAAATCTAAACAGCAATGGCTATCTCTTGGGGACTCCAACACAAAATTCTTTTATGATGCCATCAAAGCTCGTCGAATTCACAATTCTATTAAGCAATGTAGGTCTTACTTGCATGCTGGAGAAAGCGGTTATGGATGGGAGAATAAAGGTTCCTACTGCTCATAGTACTCATATCTCTCACATTATTTTTGCTGATGACCTGCTTATCTTTACTCAAAATGATCATGCTTCTATCCAGATGTTGGCTGATATTCTCATAAGTTTTGGTCAAAAATCAGGGCTGCTTCTAAATCAGAATAAAAGCAAAGTTTATGTTGGGGCTAGCATTGATGATAAGGATATGATTACTAGCACTCTTGAGTGGCTGAAGGAACTCTTCCTATGACTTATCTTGGCCTGCCACTATTCTCAAGTGGTATGAGAAGAATCATTGTTTCCCAATCATTGAGAAGATCAAGAAAGACTTAGCTCCTGGAAAAGTAAACTCCTTTCTAAAGCTGGCAGACTTGAATTGATTCGCTCTGTCCTCAATTCCTACTCTCTATATTGGGCAAATGCTTTCCTTCTCCCTACTGGAATCATTACTGAAATTGATAGAATTCTCAGCAAATTTTTTTGGGGAGGAACTAAAGATGGGCGCTCTTTACACATGATCAAATGGAGTACTATTTGTAAACCCAAAGAAGAAGGAGGATTAACTTAAGGAACTTGCATGATTGGAATAAAGCTTGCATGATCAAACACCTTTGGGACTTGCTGCAAGGTAAAAAATCTCTTTGGTCCAAATGGATTAATGATAAGTATTTCTGTAGGAAGTCCATTTGGAGTATTGATATGAAACCTCACTTTTCCTCTGCCATTAAAGGAATTCTGAAGGCTAGAAACTGGTTGATTGATCACATTGTTTATGCTATTTCGAGGGAAAATGATATTAGCATGTGGTATGATCCTTGGATTAATGGCAAAAGTATCTACAGTTTGTTTTGTGATAGAGTGAGACAGGATTTGGGGGCTCCAAAGGATTTGATGGTTTCTCAATTTGTTCAAAATGGGCAGTGGTGTTTGCCTAATCCTATTTCTATTGACATGCTATCTCTCTGGCCTCAAATTGCTGCTATCCCAATTCATAACATTGCTGAAGATGGGATCAATTGGATGCATGATAATGGCAAGTTTTCCATCACTTCGGCTTGGAATCAAATCAGATCTAAAACAACACTTGGACTCTCAATACTTGGGTTTGGGATCGGCCTACTGTTCAAAAGTTTTCTTTATGTACCTGGCAAGCATTCCATAAGAACTTCCTACAATTGATAATCTGCAGAAAAAAGGTTTTGCATTTGTTAACAGATGTGTGCTTTGTTTCAATAATATGGAGACTACTGATCATTTGTATTTCGCTTGTCCTTACTCTAATTGGATCTGGAAGGAAATTCTGAAAGATTTGACTTGAATAGACAACCTCAATGCACTATTTTTCATGAAGTCCATACAATCACTCAAGAGTTCCCTTCTAAAGGCATTCTGATCAAGATGGTGAGGCTGATTTTCAGATCTGCGATTTGGTGGATTTGGAGGGAAGATGTTTACGAATTTTGAAGGTAAAAGCAGGGATAAGGTTCACATCCTCCTTGACATCATTATGGATTCAAGATGCTGCATTGAAAAGTCTGGGAAGCTTAACAGTTTATCCAAGAAGAGAAAGGAATCCTCAATAGATTAAACTTTTCCATTAGCTAGATCAGTTTTTAGCCTCAACCCAATTTAATTACTTCTTCTATAATCATGATTTCTTTTACTGTTTGTTTCATACTATTTTGGCTAGTACTATGCATCGACTTGTCTTTTTTGAGATTTATGATTCAGGAGTTGGTGAGAACTCAGCAGCATTCTTCCATGAAAAGAACCAAGGAAATAACTCTTTTCTCGCATGGATTTCTAAAAGGATCAATGTTAGCAGCAGCTAATTGGTTGAGGATGCAAACGAAAAGAGAGGATGAGAAACTAGCATCTTTCTGCATTCAAAGGGACATTCAGACCATAATCTAAATCATCTATGGTCTACAAGTTGTGTAGTCATGGATTTTCAGCTTTGTTACTTTAGAGTGTCGTTTGGTGGAGTGAGAACATTCCTCCTCTTTGAGGTTGGGGTGCACTCTCCTAAACTTCTCTAGGTGACTTTTGCCTTTAGGTCATGTCTTGTATGATCAAAGGCTTTTGTACATATGTTTCTCATTAATACCATTTTTACTTACCGAAAAAAAAAATGTAGGTCCAAGGATGGATCTATCCTGACTTCTGATGAGGATATTCAGGCCCATGCTTTATCCTACTATGTTAATCTCTTGAATAAATCGCATCAGCATCATAATCCAACATTTGACGTAAAGAACTTTCTTCTTTCGGAGGATGTTGATCTGCTTATGAAACCTTTCTCTTTAGAGGATGTTCGACAGACTGTCTTCAATTCCCCGAAGGATAAAGTCCGGGTCCAGATGGTTTTACTGTGGAATTCTACATCAATTGCTGGACATTGTTGGGGACATAGTCTCCAAAGCTATCCTGCGTTCTTTGATAATGGCCTCTGGGAGAATCAAATCAACTCAACTTTCATTGCTTTAGTCCCCAAACAAGAAAATGCTGACTCTCTAGATCAATTTCGGCCAATTTCCCTGTGCAATTTCATCTACAAGGTGATTACAAAAATGATGGCTGATCGTATGAAGCAGGTTCTTCCTTCAATCATAAGTCAGTACCAGACAGCTTTCATTCCGGGCAGGAAAATCCAAAGTAACATCTTGCTGGCCAATGACTTAGCCAAAGATATGCATTCCAAACATAAAGGGACCCGAGTCTGTCTCAAGGCTGACCTATGTAAGGCCTTTGACTCCGTCTCTTGGAACTTTGTTTACTTTATGATGAGAAAAATGAAATTTCCAGACAAATGGATTCGCTGGATTAATGCTGCATGGAAACTTCTAAATTTTCTGTCCTGAGGGTTTCTTTTCAAGCTCTAATGGCCTTCGGCAAGGTGACCCGCTTTCACCTTATCTCTTCACTATTGTCATGAAAGGATTCTCTTGTCTCATTGACTCTGCTGTCCAGAGGAAAGCTATCAAAGTTCCTACTGCGAGAATTTGCCAATCTCTCACTTTATTTTTGCTGATGATCTTATCATCTTCTTTAAAGATGATGCTCAGTCAGCCATGGTGATTAAAAATCTTCTTCATGAATTCTACAATTATTCTGGGCTTCAACTTAATACTTCTAAGAGCAGGCTCTATATGGGTGGCAAGGTCAAGAACACATCTGCTATAAAGGATATCCTTAATATTCCTATTGGCCAGCTGCCTACCACTTATCTGGGTTTGCCTCTTGTGAGCACCTCTTTGAAGAACAGTAACTGTCAACCGATTATTGATAAGATCAAGAAGTGGATTGCATCCTGGAGGACCAACCTTCTATCAAGAGCTGGTAGACTGGAACTAATAAAATTTGTTCTCTCATCTTATTCCATCTACTGGTCTGTATCCTTCCTCCTTCCCTCAGCAACTCTTAAAGAGATCGACAAAATCCTGTGTAACTTTTATTGGCAGGGCCATTCTTCTCATCATGCTACTCATATGGTCATTTGGAAACAAATCTGTAGACCAAAAAATGAGGGGGGCCTGGGAATCCGCGCCTTTGTGACTGGAACTTAGCTTGTGCGGTCAAAAATCTGTGGGATATTCTGCAGCATCAAGACTCTCTTTGGGTCAAATGGGTTCATGAACGTTACCTCAGAAGTAATTCCATTTGGACCATCAAGGTAAGATCCTATCACTCGACGGCATGGAAAGCATTTTGAAGCAGCGGGAATGGTTCCTTAGTCATCTCTCTTACAAGTTGGGGAAAGGAGCAACCTCAGTTTCTTCTATGACCCGTGGATCCAAGGCAAAAGTATTTTTTTATGATGATGGGTGATAGGGTTCGCCGCCACCTTGGTCTCCATAAGGAAATCACATGCTCCTCCTTCATTCAAATGGTAATTGGTTACTTCCTCCTCAAACTTCATTGGATATGATGGAACTCTATCCTTTGATCCAAAGTGTTCAGATTAGCCAAAATGATGCAATCACTTGGATTCATGGAACCTTTAACACCAAAGAGGCGTGGAACTATATTAGGGAGACTAATCAAAAAGTGGGCTGGGCTGATTGGATTTGGAAAGGTCCTACCGTGCAGAGATTCTCCCTAACTTCATGGCAGGGATGATGCACAAGCTCCCTACTATTAACAACTTAAGAAAGAGAGGTTTCCAAATGCCTAGTAGATGTATTCTTTGCTATCTCTTTGACGAAAGTGAGGATCATCTATTCTTTCAGTGCACTTATTCAAATCAAATTTGGGGAGGTATTCTGGACAGGCTAAACATCCAAGGCAGCCTCGCTCATCTATTCTTCAAGAAGTTCATTCCTTACGTAAGAGTTTCTCTAAGGATATTAGATTTTCTTTTAGCTGGAGGCGATTCTCTCTCTAGGCGATTCTAGAGAGAGAAGCTCTGGGGTTTTGTGGAGTTAGTTGGAACTCGTGCCATCCCTTACCCCCCGCCTCTGGTGGTGGGGGGGGTGGGGGGGGGGGGGGGGGGGGGAGGGGGGGGGCTTCCACCTTCTTCTGGTGATCTTTGGTTGAAAGCTATGGAGGCTGAAGTCGAGGTGCACCCGGCGGTCATCCTCTTCCCGGTCTGGCGGAGAGAAGGCTTCCACTGGTGCTCCTGTGAACACCGCGAGTGACCCTGTTCAGAGAATAGGATCCTCACAAGGTGTTCCTGCCCTTCATCGTCATCGTAGCAGATCCGGGGTCGATCTAGGGGAAGAGCCAGTTCTAAAGCTCCCCGCCTGTGGTCTCCTCCACGAAGAAAGCTTGGAACGAGCTCTTCTCAGGTGCCTCTTCTTCCTCGAATACGAGTTCTGGACTCCGGCTATCCTTCATCTCGCCATCTATTCTTGGAGAATGCCCAGTCGCCTCCATCAACGCAAGTGACTCGCTGGAACTGGTGCAAGCATGGCAGTTTACAGTGGTTGGTTATATCGTCGGTCTCACACCAGTCTACTCTCCTCTTAAATTGTTCATAGATAATCAATGGAAGCCGAAAGGTAGTTATGAACTTCACATGCGCAAGGGAGGTTTCTGTCGTTTGTAGTTTCTCTTTGGATGAGGACATGCAAGCTGTTCTGGAAGGATATTGGCATATTCGGGGTCACCCATTCATAGTGCAAAGATGGTCTCGCGATTTGAAGCAGGAGAAGGCCATGCTGTCTTCTATTCCCCTATGGATTATTCTTCCTAATCTTCCTCTCCATTTATGGTCTCATTCCTCCCTCAGCAAGAAGCTAGCTAGTGTTCTCGGCACCCCTCTATTTATGGATAAACTCACTGCTGCCAGGAAAAGGTTATCTTTCGCTCGGGTTTGCATTCTTATTTCTTCAGAGTATACGTTTCCCTCATCTGTTACAGTTCTTCATGATACGGGGGACCGGAAGTGGTTGAAGTCGAGTATGAATGGAGACCAAAATCATGTTCTACTTGTTGCTCTTTTGGCCATCAAGATGGTTCTTGCTCTCCTGGAGAAGTTCTGGTGGATAAGCCCAGAAATTCACAACTGCATTGGCGCCCTAAGAGCTCTGCAGATTCTGTCATCTCAAGCATTCAAAACTCACGAGTTATTAACTCAAGAGTTGACTCACCTACTACATCTACAGGCAACAGATTCGATGTCTTGTCTCGTTCCATTAGCGTAAATCCGGCAATGGAGCCATGCACTGCCATGCACGTTGCGACGGTGGCGGATGCTGACGTCAGATTGCCGAGTCATGCACGTACTCACAGCAAGAACTCTTTCAATGATACGGTTACTTCTGAATCTAACCTCATGCTTGCTTCAGAAGGGGATATGCAAAGGATGGATACTATACAACATTCGAAAGATTCTTCGGATTCGACAGTTTCTGCATATAAGAAAACTTTGATTATTGCATAAATCCGGCATCATCTACTTCTATTGGTGCGACGGTGGCAGGGGTTCTAATACTATTTCTTCCTTCCTTCCTACTTCTGGGCATTTCCAAGCTAAAGATCCTGTGGTAATTCATGCAAGAGTTCACCTACAGCTAGCGTAAATCCGACGTTGTCCACGGTGGCTATTCAATCCAACCAAAATCTTTCCTCAGAAGGAGTGGATCTGCAAAGGTTACAAACTAAACAGTACTCAGATGTCCCTTCGGATTATACGGATCTAGTGAACAAGGAAATCTATGATTCTTGCATAAATCCGGCACCTAATTCCATTGGTGCGACGGTGGCAGAAGATACTAATCTAATGTCTTTACTTCCTATTCCTGCTAATTTCCAAGCCAAAGATCGTTTTGTCACTTCAAGCAAGTCTATATCTCCAACTAGCATAAATCCGACCTTGTCCACGGTGGCTACTCAATCTAAAGGAAAGGAGGTTAACAAGGATTCTTGCATGCCAGCTTCCATGCAAACCTTGCAGAATAGACATTGCCATGCAAATAATATCCAGGAAGATTATGGTGTTGCTGCTTCATCTATTGCTCCTGTTATGTCTATTGTAGACAGTGGTCGAGAGGAAATAATAGCATTAGAGGGAAAGAGGGGCTCCCCCCGGTGGTTAGTGAGGTAAGTAGATCCATCACAGCGCCTCAAGGAGATCGTGCAAATAAACTAGGCCTGATGTGACTCATCAGCAGATTCAAATTCTGACTCCCCCCAAAGTCACGATTTCCTTTTTGATACGTCCAAATTAAAAGATGTGGACCGTGTAAGTAAGGTTGGCCGTTCAAAGGTGCGACCTAAATTTTCTGCCACCAAATAATTTCCATGCATATCATATCCTGGAATTTGAGGGGAATGAACAATAAAATCAAGAAGTTGGCGGTTAAGAAAGAACTTCTCATCATAAATATGACATTGCTATTTTGTGTGAAACTAAGATCAAACATTCTAGTTTTGATCAGGCTGAGAAGTCCTTTGATGCTCAAGGCAGAATTCTTCACAATTACAGCAGCTCACCAAATGGTAGACTTTGGATCTTATGGAAGGAAAACTATATTCCCTAACTACTCTTGCGGAAGCTCTCAATATCTCCATGTAAGTTGCACTAACAAGAATTCAATGAGACTTTCATCCTCACAGCGGTATATGGTTCAAATTTTGTGGGAGAGAGAAAAATCTATGGAATGATCTTCTTCACCTATCTCACTCTATTTCCCAACCGTGGATTATCTTGGGCGACCTGAACACTGTTCGTTATTTTGATGAGAAAAAGGTGGCCGGATCCTCCCCTAGTCAACTGGCTGATTTTAATATGTTCCTGGACAGTGCTAAGCTTCTTGATATGCCTCACATTGGCAACCCTTATCTTGGTGCAATAGGAAACGTGGAGCTCAACGCATTTCTGCTAGATTGGATCGGTAATGGTTAATACTCAGTGGACTAATGCTTTTGAGGACAGCATTCTATCCTATGAGAATATGACTGTCTCAGACCACTCTTTACTTTTGGTGAAAACCAGTGATGGTACTAGAGACTCCAAGCCTAGACCATTCAGATTCTTCAATATGTGGACAACTCATCAAAGCTATCGGTGTTGTTCGTGGTGCATGGAATAAACAAGTTCATGGAACCCTCTTATTCCAAGTCTGCCAGAAACTCAAATTTGTGAAAAGTGCTTTACGCGAGTGGAATAACAGGTCTTTGGCTCTGTCCAGTCCAATTCCTCCTCTGCTGCTCGGGAGGATCTCATTCACCACCAAAATCTTCTTGACCAAGATCCTGATGATACTAGTCTCCAAGACAAACATAATATGTGTCGCAGGGAGTACTACCAAGCTCTTGAGAGAGAGGAGATGTTTTTTTTTTTTTTTTTGTAGATAATACCGGAAATTGTATTGATTTGAAGAAATCATTACATGAATGTATCATGCTATCACAGGCCGCCTATAGCTATGAAAATAGAGGAGTCAGCAACTCCAAGAGGGTACAACAGGAGAAGGAAAGGAGATGAAGCCCTACAAATCACTTACTGAGAAAAATTGAAGTTTCTGAAATTCTCTTTGATCTAGCCGAAGACTTGAGCTTCTGAACATGAGGTTCAGTAATATGCCTGACATCAGATAAAATGGACAGAAGCACATGGACCTTGGTCCGGTTTACATCCTCAAAAACTCTGGAACAACGTTCTTTCCAAATCCACCAAAGAGCAACACGGAATGAGTTAAAAGCCACAGATGTACCCGCACCCCCCCCCCCCCCCCCATGAAAACTACTCATCAAACTTTCACATTCTGAAGTAATAGTATCCTTTGCGGTCTGTGAATATCCAGCCTATGCAAGAGTTGAGTCCAGATCCAGGAACTATAGGGGCACTGAAAGAATAGATGGTGAAGATGCTCATCATGTTGTGTACACAAACACAAAAACTTGGACCATGGATACCACATTTCTGAAGAACCTCAAAAGAAGGATCCTCCCCATCATACACTGCCAAGCATGCAAGGAGTATTTTTGAGCAGTAGGTCGCTTCCAGACAATTTGATACCAAGGGACCTTGGATAAATGGTTCTTTTCAGATCATAATATGGCTAGAGCTGATCCTACCATTATTATGAATCCACATGATGGAATCTTCAGAATCTGCATGGATGGGGATGCTTAGAATCTTTGGCCAAGGTCCATCATTTCAATAGAAGTGGGGGTAGGAAGGCACCATCTCCCATTTTGAATGAAGGTACTAACTGTGGCATTAGGAGAAAGGCCAAGAAGATATCTGATATAATCACCTCCCGGAATGAAATGCCCATCAATCCAAGGATCCGCCAAAGTCTGATCAACTCACCATTACCAACCTTGAACATAACATGAGGCCGCATCCAATCTCTGACATGTAAAATACTCTTCCAAGCCATAGAGTGATAAGAGCGGCTGCAAACATTCCATATAGATTCTTTGGAGAGATATTTGCTTTTCGCCCAAGAAGCCCAAAGATTATCATGATTGGATACAATTCTCCAGAGTTGCATAGAGATGGCAGCAAAGTTCCAGTTTTGGATGCTTCTGATACCCAGCCCTCCTTCATCCTTAGGGCGACATAGCCAATCCCATTGATGAGATGAAAGGGTTTGTAGTCCCCGAAGCATGCCAAAAGAAATTCCTCAACAGTCTATTCACCTCACTAATCAACCTCTTAGGCAATATAAAGGCAACCGCCCAATAGATAGCATAGGAATTCAGCACAGAATTAATAAGCTCAAGTCTGCCTGCCTTGGATAAGAACCTCGTCCTCCATGAAGCAATGCGGCTCTTTATTTTCTGAAGGATAGAATTGCAATGAGAATTTGTCAACTGAGAGCTGTACAAGGGCAGCCCCAGATAGGTAGAAGGCAGCTTCCCTTCCTGGACATGCAAAGCTTGAAGAAGGGGACCTTTGTGTTGAACCCTCTCACCAACAAAGACCTTACTTTTAGCAACATTTAATTGCAGCCCCGAGTAACCATAGAAGGAGTGTAAAATAGATGAAATGCATCTAGCAGAGTTAATATTCGGCTTCATGAAAATGAGAAGATCATCAGCAAACATCAAGTGAGAGACCTTCACATTACCAAAGGAAGGGACCTGTAAACTCCCCTCCTCCACTTTCTGCTCAATCATGATAGAGAGTCCCTCCATGGCAATGCAGAATAGATATGGCGATAAAGGATCACCTTGCCTAATGCCATTAGAAGAGCCGAAAAAACCATTAGGACTGCCATTGAGAAGGATGGAGAAGGTTGGAGAGTTTATGAGAATATCAATCCAGTCAACCCACATGCTTGGGAAGCCCATACTCCTGAGCATGAAAAGATGAACCACGATGAACTGAATCAAAGGCCTTCCGGAGATCCACTTTCAGACAAAGAAGATTGCCACGGTGCTTAGAATGAATATCCCTTACAAGGTCATTAGCAAAAAGAATACTGTCCTGAATTTTCCTTCCCTTAATAAAGCAGATTGATGCTTGCTGATCAAGTGAGGCATGAACTCTTGCATGCGATTGGCAATCAACTTGGTGATAATCTTATAAAGAAAATTGCACAAGAGATCGGCCGGCCGGACTGATCAAAAGAATCAGCAGAATCAGTCTTAGGAATGAGAGAAATGAAAGTGTGATTTACCTGACGTAACCACCTCCCACCATTAAAGAAGTAATGGACTGCATCTAAGACATCACACTCACCACCCACTATGTTCCAACATAACTGGTAAAAGTCAGCTGGAAAACCATCAGGTCCAGGACTTTTATTCTTCGGAGCACTGAACACAACAGCCTTAATCTCTTCAGAAGTAAAAGGAGTCATGATAGTAGAGCGATCCTCTTCAGAGAGCACCCGAGAGGGTAAGAAGCTGGGGGAAAGATGCTGAGAATGCTGATTAAGAAGAAAGTGTAGAAGTCCACAGCATGATCTTTAACCTTCAGCATGTCATTAGAGATTTTACCATCCTGCAACTTGCAACTTCTTATAGAGTTTACCATTCTACGCCCCTTATACTAGCATAGAAGAAGCTAGTGCTATCATCAGATTGAGTTAACCAATGTTGTTTAGCCCTTTGATGAGCAAAGGATCCCTCCATACTAAGACAAGCAAGATAGTCATCACGAGCTAGCCTCTCCTTCTCCATGCAAATCACATTCAAAGGATCCGCAGATAAATCTTCTTGAGCCTTGCGAAGAACATCCCCAGCATAAGAACCTTTCTATGAATGATTCCAAACTCAGATCTATTCCACTCCTTTAAGACCCCCTTGACAGTTTGAAGTTTCTTACACAGAATATAAATAGGAGTACCCCGGAACTGAGTATTCCAAGCCTTCTGGACAGTAGGGAAAAACCCATCATGCTTAGCCCACATGTTGAAGAACTTGAATGTTTAGGGTCAGTATGGATAGCTGCTTCACTGAGAACAGTAAGATGCGCATGGTCAGACAGAACTTGTTCACCATAAGCGCCAAAACTATCCGGATAGCAATCCAACCAATGTTGATTAATGAGAGCTCTATCAAGGCGACAAGCAATTCTCCTGGTCCCCATAGATCTATTACACCACGAAAAATGTTCCCCACGGATTTCAGATCCAGCAAAGAAGAAGCATCAACGCAAGTGTTAAAGTCTCGGAGCATAGCAGTGGTAAGAGACCGACCACCAACTTTTCCTCAGGGAACCGAACGCAATTGAAATCACCAATAAGAAGCCAAGGCAAGGAGATATGCATAGAGATGTCTATAATATCCCTCCAAAGAGTCTGCCTTTCGTAAGACAAATTCGAACCATAAACTGCTGTCAAATGAAAATTCTTCCCAGAAGACAAGTCAACACCGTCCATATGGATAATCTGAGAGGTGACTTTTACTTGAGATAACTGAACAGAAGCCCCACTCCAAAGCACCCAGATTCTACCTCCCAAGTGCTCAGAATAATTATGCAGGATATTAGATGAGGTGCAATAAACAGACGACGAGTAGTCATCTTAGGTTCACGAACATGAGTTTCCAGCAACACAAAGACATCAGCTTTAGCATGGGAAATTAGATTTTTAACACTTAATCTATTCCCTCTCTTATTAAGACCCCGAACATTCCAAGAAACTATCTTCATAAAAAACTAATTTTGGGAGAGAGATCTGATACGAGCCTGTATCTTATCCATAGTGTGCTCCATATTAGAGGCATTATCCTTAGCATGACCTTTGTTAGCAGCTTCAACCCCTTTTTCCCTTTTTATTAGCCAGCGGCTGGTTCGAACCTCCTTCATGCTCCAAGTACGTTGCATGCATGCAACCCGGTTCCCTATACGTGGCATTAGAAATGCTTTCTTTACTTGAATGAAGATCCTGCATAGACTTGCGAGAAGCATTTCCTTCATTAGATTGCCAGCATACACCTCACCTCCAATGGATTGATGAAAATTCCTGTCCAAGATCTCCTTCCTGCTAAGAATAGTGTAATCAGCATTAGGAGAAGTTGCTGGACGCTGGCCCCACTTCCATGCAAAGCAGGAGTCTTGCATGGTAAGTTGCTAGCAGGGATATCTTCTCTCCTTCCTTCAATACCAGGATCTTTTCTGCGGATGATGCGATCAGAAGAAGCAAGAGAAGATGGTGTAGAATCGTTACCATCCTATCTCCATGACCTTCCAAGGCCGAGAATCTGTATGCACACCAGTAGAAATACCTGCATTAACCGACCAGGCGGATGGCTCCTCCACCATAACCTCCGAAGTAAGAGACTCCTTCAATTTTCCATTGACAGGAGGAATAGAAGCATTCTCTTCCTCATTGATCATGAAAGAGTTAGTGTCAACAGAAGACGTAGTATCCTTTCGCTTCGGTCTCCAAACCTTCACCGTCTTGGCAATAGCTCGATCAGAACTGCATTCACCATTCCCATGGCCGAATGATTTACAACAATCACATACCACCGGCTTCCAGTCATAAGTCACTGGAATGGAATCAATAGAACCATCAGCATCCATCACAGCCAGCTCTGAGGGGAACAAGGACTCCACATCCATCAAGATGCAAACCGCGCAAACAACAGCCTTTTCCTGGAAGCCGTCAAACCATCCATGTGAAGAGGACGGCCCAGCAAGCTAGATATCTTACTCAGTCCTCTAACCGTCCACCATCTAAGCGGTAAACCAGGGAATCTAACCCAGACTGGTATGGAAGTAAGCGCTTCCTTTTCCATCTGCAAGTTAGCATTCCATCTACGCAAGACAAGAGAGATGACCCTTGATACACCAGAAACCGTCCAGACCTTCTGCAAGTCTTCTTCTGGTTAAAGACAACGAGGAAGAATCCTCCCTCTTGCATGAGGAGCTCCACCTCTCCTTTAGGCTTCCAGAAGTTGAGAATAAAGGAACGAAGTGCAGAGTAGATAGGCTTCATACCAATGCAATACCCCATGATAGCCAGACGCCATTTCTCCTGCAACTCCTTCACATCTTGACCATCAAACACCGCGACCTTCTGATCATGCATGGAAGTAGGCTCGATGAACTCCAAGACGCCATCTTGGATCGAACCACCATCACCTACAGAGCTCCAAAAAGAGAAACCAAGGTCGCCTAGACTGGGATACTCTGGAGCGAGATCTCATGGACCGCTAATACCTGCACGATCCATGCTACGTCCCGGAAGGAAGAAGGAATAGGGGGATCACCTAGAGGGAGAGTACCTTCAGAAGAAGGTTCTCCACCGGCGGCAATCACAAGGCCATTGGAGGCACTAGGAGGAAGGACCTCCATGTGCCCCCCCGGGCCAGCCCACCTCTCCCAGGAGAACCGCCAAAAACCTCAGAGCTTCTCTTCTCTAGAATCGCCTAGAGAGAGGAGATGTTTGCAAAACAAAAATCTAAACAACAATGGCTATCTCTGGGTGACTCAATACGAAGTTCTTCTATGCTTCCATCAAGGCTCGGAGAGTGCATAACCAGATCAAAAGCTGCAAAACCAGCGATGGAAATGTTCTGTATAGGGAAGATGAGATCCGGGCGCATACTTTATCTTTCTACCACTCTCTTCTTAACAAATCTCATCATAGAAGCTCAGCCAAACTTTGACATTCGGGCATCCCTTTCTGAACCTGACATCTCTAATCTTATGCGTCCTTTTAGTCAAGAGGAAATCCGCCAGGTGGTGTTCAGTTGTCCTAAAGATAAAAGCCCTGGCCCTGATGGGTTTCCTGTGGAATTCTACACTAGTTCATGGAATATTGTTGGTGACCTGGTGTCAAGGGCTATTCTCATGTTCTTTCATAAGGGATCTTGGGAAAGGCAGATTAATCTACCTTTATTACTTTGGTCCCAAAGAAGCCAAATGCAGATTCCCTTGATCAGTTCCGTCCTATTTCCCTTTGCAACTTTATCTATAAGGTGATCACTAATTGATGGCGAACCGGATGCAACTTGTCCTTCCTACTATTATCAGCCCGCATCAAACTGCCTTCATTCGTGAAGAAGCC
>JACBKR010004257.1:0-15736 GCA_014218235.1 Colocasia esculenta | reverse complement strand
GATGAGATGCGGGAGTAGTTCCCTTATTTGTTTGATTGATCGGTATGTTACTTCTCCTCGTACTGCTTTCCGGTTGAGACCGAGTTGTTTTTATTTCGAGGACGAAATGTCTTAAGGTGGGTGGGATGTAAGACCCCGGCCCCCTTGGGCCCTGTGGCCCGTCCCTTAGGGTCGCGACATGCCCTGGTCGCAACGTGGCGCGACAGGGAGGCCGTCACGACAAGGTTCGAGTCGCGACGACCAGGGCTGTCGCGTTTTGGTCGTGGTCGCGATGTCCGATGGCGTGTGACGGCCCTTCTGACAGACGTGACCGGTGTTCTTTCTGTCAGAACGGCTCGTCGGGTGTCAGGCGCACGTGCGTGAATGCGACGTGGGCACTCGTCGCGATCGCTTTCCCGATCTTCGAGGTTTGACCTGCTTTTTGGCAGAGGCTACCGTCGTGATAAGGTCGCGAGCCTAGGGCGTTGCGATGAGAGTCTTATCGCGACATGTCGCGCCGTCGCGTCTGGGGGCCGCCGGGTTAAAACCAAGGCCGCGCCCCATTTTCCCCGCTCGCCCTCTCAGCTCTTTTTCTCCCCTCTCTTCCCCTCCGAGTTTCTCGTGCGGTTTATGGCTGATTGTGGTGCTTGAGGCGTCCGTGATGAGGTGGTGTTGTCCGCTCGTGCAGGGGACGTGTTCGTGCAGTTTTGGAGCGAGGATGGAGGCATCCTTTCCTACGAGAAGGCCCTAACGGGTTCGTTCTTCGTGTGGAGGTAGGGACCTTGATCCTCTCGCCCTAAGCATGCTCCCTTCCCCCTCTACATCGTGTTTCCTCTGTGGTTTAGGGCTTGGGAGTATGAGAACTCCATGCTCGAGGTTGAGTGAGGTTTCCTTCGAGTGTAGATCCATGTTCGTTGGGGTTTTTAAGGTGGTTTGGATGCTTTAATGACTTTCTTGCATGTTGAGCATGATCCCCTCCCCTTGTGTGGTTGTTCCTCGTTTTTGGGGTGGTCCTGGAGGGGTTGCTCCAGAACCCCCCTCTGTTTGTGAATGCGACTATCGTGGAGGTCGCGATCTGGTCGCAACGGCCTGGCCGGTCGCGACGAGAGATCGCGACGATGTGGAGGTCGCGATCTGGTCGCAACGGCGGTGGCCGGTCGCAACAAGATCGCGATGCTCATGGAGGTCGCGATCTGGCCGTGACGGTCTAGCTGGTCGCGACGAATCACGACGCTTTTTGGTGTCGCGACCTGGTCATGACGGTCCGATACGTCGCGACCCCAACCGTGAGACAGGTTCCTGGTTTTTGCCATTTCCGTTCCTTTTACTATACCTGTGGCACCTGTGCTAGTTCCCTAGTGCAGTCTACACTAGTCTTTCGCCCGGTGCTCGGCACTTGAGGGAGGTCCCGTGTGAGAGGTAGTTACCGTTGCCTGGGACCCCCATCCTCGGGAGCCTGGAGGGAGTACTCCGGGCTACGGGTGCTCGAGTTGGAAGCCACAAGGCAGACTCTAGAGCCTAGGGGAAAAACAGTGGTTAGGACAGTGGATGTGAGTCACTTGCAGAGCTCTCGTGGGTGGTCTGGGACGCCGAGGACAGTTAGGAGTTCTACCGGCGCAAGCCAGCCAGTCCTTCTTCTACTGCCTCGCTCTTTGCGGTCGGAACTGCTTAGAGAGGCCAAGCGTGGGACCGTAGTTCGGCCAGACTACGGCGGGTACTGTGTGTTACTTGTGTGTACCTCGCTCTGATGAGGACGTGAGGGTCAGGACCCGGGTCGAGGATAAGACGTCGGTGGACGCACCTGACCGTGACTAGTGGTAGGCTTCCATAGCTAGTGTTCTTTGTCCAGGTGGAGTTCCCTCCGTCTGTGTTTGCTATCCGTGGTGGTGGTCACGACGAGCAGTCGTACAGAGTTTCCGACCGTGTGTATTTCCGTACCGTGCTAGTGGTAGTTCGCTTCCGCACCTCCATCTGAAGGTAGAGATATAAAACTGCTATCATTCATTTGTTATTTATATTCTCTACATGTTAGAGCCAGTAGGAGATTGGTAGTCCCACTAAGCTTCTGTTGTGAAGCACATCCCTCCTTTTCCCAGGTGAGACTTCTCAGCAGCGGCAGGGCGCGCGCCGGGCGGAGGAGACGGGGCGGTAGTGGAGTCCCCGTAGCTAGTAGTGGTTCCCCTTTTTTAGTGTACGTCACCCTCGGGGTACGCCCCTAAGGGACTTGTTCTTCCCCTGCCTTTTACTTGTACTTGCGTGCGTGCGTTGGGACTGTACGTAGAGTGGTACGTGGTGGTCTCACTCTCTTTTCTGTTTCCACACATACACTTCTAGATTAGTAGTTGACGTTTACTTCCGTTACATATCCTGTTAGATGTAGATTATAGCCCTCTTGGGTCCCTGGATCCGTGGGCAGCGACCGCGAAAATAATGAGTCCTCGGCGTGGGCAAGGTTCGGGTTCTCGGGTCGTTACAATCTTTATTACAAACCACGATACACAGGTGAGGGATAGCTTGTCCCAGTCACTCTGTGACCTACAAGCTAGCCTACATAGACACATGCATAAATTACATTAACCCATAATATCTTGGCCTGTCATTGGTCACGAGGTGACCTCCATTGCCGCACCAAGCTCATTACACGATAATCACTTAATAAACCATACATACCTTACTAGTTAAACCATCTAGATATATGATCTATAACAGACATTAAAGGACCAAGGCTAGGTTCACATCGGAACCTCACTGCCCAGTCCACCACAAACCAACCTAATACACCACTCAAACCATGCAAACTGTATGTCAACCACATAACACAAACGTCCCCACATGGGTGACACGCTCAACAAGCGCTACAGGTGCCAATGCACCACTCACACCAACCATTGCACATAAGACATCGATAGTCGGATAATGTACTGTTTAAAACATGCACAACAGGACCTCTCGGCTGAGGCGCGATGTGGGGTAGTGTCGCCTTCAGAACGCGATACCCTGATATGTCGCGTTCAAGAACCTGAATGCGACGGGTCGGCCTGTTGCGTTCTAAACGCGATAGGGGGCTCTGTCGCCTTCACAAGTAGGAACCCTAATGGGATGCTCTCCCGGATCACCCCCACAAGCCATACAAACCCACATTTAATTCCCATTTTTCATGCTTTAATGAATGCCCTAGCATGATATCTACTGTTTATAAAGTGATAAACAGTCTAAACATGCATCATACACGATCCACATAGTAAAATGAGGTGGGATCTCCCTACCTTGCGAAGAAAGAACATGCAACCCAACCACGGGCACGGCGTCTCCTCGCTCCATGTGGCGTCCTCGCGGTGAGAGGCGCCGAAAACCACCCTCAAACGCCAAATCGCCCGAAATCCCCCAAGCAGCTCCTCCCCTGGCCAAACAGAGCGTGCTCAGCTCTGTCTGGCCGACTGGGTTATGAACTGTTTGCGGTTGAGAACGCGGACGTACACCTCCATCACGACCTGAACGCGACATCCTAGGTCGTCGCCTTCCAAGGTCGACGTCAGCAAGTCGCCCTTCGCGCGACCACGCGGCGTGCATGCAGACGAGGACCGCATCTCGGTCAGCAAGCAAACGCGACCACCAGAGCCGTCACGTTTAGAACGCGACGCACACCCTTGTCACGTTCAAGCAGAAAACCTGTGAGCGCTTGGGTCCAATCTGCGGTCCACGAAGCCTCACAACTTACAAGAAACTGAAACATAGGCTAATGGGCCACACATTGGCCACCAAATCCGCTAAGCCAGGATCCACGAAGATCCGTAAAAAAAAGTGCGTTGTCAACACTAAGCGTGGACACACATGATAAGTTTACCAAACTCCCATTGCAATGACGTAGGTTGCCTCTATTAATATACGAGTAATTAAACATGACAAGCATATAAATGTATCATGATACAAAACAAGCAAGGCATGACTCAGAACTATATGAGCAGGAATGTAATAAAATTTTGATACAAAACAAGCAAGGCATGACTCAGAACTATATGAGCAGGAATGTAATAAAGTTTTAAGTAAACAAGTAAATGTGGGATCTCAAAGATGCATATGAGTTAAGTTTCATGTTAAGTATGCATGGGTGACAAGTTTCATATTAGGAGCATGTAATCATGTAGAGACTGCAGTCATGATTAGCATGTTTAAACATTGTGTTGTGTTTATATGCATGATTAATGGTTCTGCAAATTATTATTCTGAAGTTTTTATGTAAATTTTGTTGTTAATAGGATCAGTAAGAAAATTAGTTTTAACAAAGAGTTTATGTATTTCAAAACAAAAAAGTACATATCTTTATGATACAAGAAGTGAATAGTAAGTAATCATATATATATGAACTGTGTGATTTCAATATAAATATATGATAATAGTGGCATGAATTGTAGTTTAACCTACTAAGTCCTATGAATGAAACATGAGGACTCACACCTACTTGATTGCAGAATACTGAAGAGAAGAAAGGGAGAAAACTTATTCAAGAAGGAGTTCATGGCAAGGAAACGATTTTACAGAAGAAAGTGGAATAAAGATTTGGCTCCAACAATGTTGTACTTCTTTGTCATGTAAGGGATAAGATAAGAAATATAGCAATCATCACTATGATAGTAAGAACAAATTTTACATGGGACATGTGATTGAAAAATATGAATGATGAATGTCAAGGTGTATTGCACATGTGAGGTATGAATAAGAAATGGTGTGTGGTGTATGACAATGTTGAATAATTCTGAATTTCTAAATACTGGGCATGATTTAATTGTGTATTATCAAGGATTCCGCAATTGATAGCTAATATATGTTGTACAAGGGAGTCGTATGTGGAGAATGTTCTCCGGGAGAGTTGGATGCAATTAAATGAATTCATGGTTATGTTTAAAAAAAAAATTACATGGATCTTGGGCAGCTCTACATCCTTATTGAAAATAAGGTAAATCTGACTCTCTTACAAATGAACTAAAAAGAATGCCAAAGGTTGCCTTCAAATCATGGTTTTGTTAAAAAAAAAAATTTTCTTTTTAGTCCCTAAAAATATGTGTATTTCCTTTTTTAGTCCCTCAAATTAGACTATATCATATTAGTCCCTCAAAATTTCTAAAACTTTGCAAAAAAATCTCTCTGATAGGGATTAATATGCAATATTCAGAGGTTTTGAGTGACTAATATGATAACGATAGACTAAAAATGAAATACACTTATTTGTGAGGACTATAAAGTAAAAACCCCTAAAAAAACTATAATCACAGCTTTGTGCGGCAAAATGATCTTAATTTAAAATGGTTGTTTGAGACCAATATTAAAAAGTAAGATGAATGGTTTGATTTTAGTTAATAGGATCTTCTCTCTCTAGCTTTTCTAAAGAGAGATGCTTTAGGGATTTGCCCGACTGTCTTAACTGAGCAACATCCCCCTCGAGGGGGGGGGAGTGTCAACGGTGGCCTACCAGAGGTGACTGGCCTTGGCAACCACCCAAGTCTAGCAGAGCTCTCCGGGCGAACTAGTTAACCCAATAATCAGCCTGACTTGACTCTGCCTCCCGTGAACCAACCGAAGTATCGTCAGGGATATAATCACAATTGTCTATGAGAATACAGAAGTAACAATTAAACACACATAAGTTTGCACATAATTACACAATCTCACACATATTTACATGAAGTTTACATAGTCTTGTTGTAAGACCTGGCCCTCTCGGGCCCTTAGCCCTGTCCTCTTGGTCGTGACGAACCCCTTGGTCGTAACATTGTCACACCAGAGGAGCCGGTCGCGACATGCTTTTGGTCGCGGCACACCTAGCCGTCGCGTTCTGGTCGCGACGAGGGTGGGCGTCACGTTCTTGTCGCGGCGTCTGAAGGCGACGCAACTTTGGTTCTGACCGTTCTAACAGTTGTCCTTTCTGTCAGAACGACCTTGCCGGGTGTCAGGCGCGTACAACGTTGACGCGACCTGGCAGTCCGGCGCGTTAAGGTTTTCCCAATCTTCATGTTTGACCGCCTTTGGTCTCACGCCGAGGTAGGCGGCCGCAACATGGTCGCGACCTGCAGGGCGGGTCGCGACATGGTTGTTGTCGCGCTGGCCCGACCGTCACATCTTTGGGACCGTCGGTTCAAAACCAAGGCATGCAAACCTTTCCCCTTCTCTCCTTTCTTTCTTCCCTTATTCTTCTTCTTCTTCTTCCTTCTTCCTCTCCCGAGCTCCTTTGCTTCTTCGGTGTGTTGTGGTGCTCGTGGCGAGGAGGTGACATCCCTTGGTGTAGCAACGTCCGTGTGGTGCTAGGAGCGAGGAGGAGGTGTCCATTCTGACGTGAAGACCCAACAGGTCGGCTCTACTCATTGAGGTAGGGACGCTCTTTCCTCTCGTTCTAGCATGCTCCCCTCTCCTTGAGATCCGTGTTTCTCTGTGGTTTTGGGGTTGTGAGGTGTGTGAGATCCATTGTAAAGCGCGTGTTTTTTGGATCCTCGTGGATCTTGTGTTTAGCGCTTGTGGTGGCCAATGTGAGGCCAATGTGGCTTGTGTGGTCGTGTGTGGTGTGTTCTAGGGCTTACTGGGCCGACAGTTTGGGCCTACAGTACCCTAGATTCTTCAGCCTGTCATCGCAATAGGAAGGGGGTCGCGTTCTTAACGCGACAGAGGTGGTCGTCGCATTCATGTGGCCGTCTTGAAGTGTTGAGCATCTGCATGTGCGCCACGTGTAGCGCTCAGGGCAGTGGGCGTTGGGAAGGCGACGCTCAGGTCCATCGCGACCTGATCGTGACGCCACGATGCGTCGCATTCGAACTGCTGCAGGTTTTTAAATAACCCCAGCCAAGCAGAACGCACAAGGGTTCTGCTCGGCCAGGGGTAGGAGCTGTGGCGATTTCCGCTGGGTTTTGGCGTCTTCGGCGTGTCCTCGCTACGGGAGTCCGGGAGAAGCAGGGGAAACACCAGGAGATCGCTACATAACGCGTTCTTTACGAAGGTAGGTGAACTTTCCCATTTTTGGGGTGTTAAATCGCAAGGGATAGGGTTCCATTAGTTTAATGCATTTCTAACCTTAGATACCATGCTTAGGTATTCACAAAAGCATGAAAATGAAGAATTAAGGGTGGTTTGTATGGTGTGGAATGGGCTTTCATGGAGAGAGCCCGGATTAGGGTTCCCGCCTGATAAGGCGACGGGTCCCTATGTCGCGTCCTGAACGCGACACAACGATGTGTCGCGTTAACGATCAGGAGGTGACATATAAGTAGGTCGCATTCTGGATCTGAAGGCGACATGCCGTGGCGACGCCTTCTGAAGGCGACCCAATGGGTTGTCGCGACTTGGCCCGAGAGGCCTTGTTTGTGCATGGTTTACACATGTGATTATCTGATTATCGTTATCGGTATGCTCAGTGTTAGTGAGCAGTGCATTGGCACTTGTGGCGCTCTGGGAAGCGCGTGGTTTACGAGGCTAGCTCACAGGTTACGTAGCTAGCTAGTAGTTTGCCTGTGGACATAGGGTTCACACGAGGCAGGTGGTGTTCACGTGTTGTGGACCGTCAGTACACGAGGTTTACATGAGGTTTCACGTGGTTTGTGCGGTGCCCACATGGTTTCTGTGTGCGTGTCAGGTAGTAGACGCTTACCGTGGTTACCTCTCCAGTTGGGTGCCCCAGGTTCTCTGTGAGTCAGTCTATTAGCTCGGGGCTGTCTCGGTACTTGTGTGGTACCTTGATTGAGGTTTGTGTCATCTGTCCTGGACACCCTCACTCCTGTTTGTTGTACGTCCGGCTGAGGGAAAGACGCCATGAGACAGTGACTCTTGTGTTTGTTTCTAGTCACTTGCAGCGCGCTCTTAGTTGGGGGTACGGACATAGTTGTCGACACTGGTCCCCGACTAGTCCTTTCTAGTGCCTCACTCTAGCAAGCCCAGGTCAGGGTCTCTAGAGGTGCCAGGCATGGGCCTGTGACCATGTGGTCTGCAGGTAGTGGTGTTAGTTGGTCTCCACAGTTGCTTGTCCTTTTTACGTGGAGCGGCAGCTGGACTTTTCATCCATGGCTGCGAGACTGAGAGGTAGACCTGTGTTAGTTTGTCCGAGTCTGTTGCTGGTGTCGCGAACCAGTCTATGTGGCTCGAGTGTGGCGGTCTCTACCGTAGCTCGTACATGTGTTGGAGTTTTTCCGTTAATTTATTACAGCTATTTTACGCAGTCGGCTAGCGGTGAGTTTGTTTATAGCTTTAATATCCTATTTAGTTGTGCTATAAATTGTTAGCATAGTTTACTGCTTTCGGTACTTGTGTTTGGTTTGCTCAGTGTTGGGGGAGTTCCCTACTGAGCCGTGACTAGCGAGGCTCACCCCTACTCCCCTAGGTGAGGGCGAGGAGGAGGTTTCTCTACCGTCGTCCAGTTCAGAGCCGAGAGTAGCGGTGTTGGCCCAGCGCCTTCAGTAGTGTAGCTTTTCTTTCTTCAGTTGTACCTGTTGTACCTCGGGGTATGCTCCAGGCTTGTTACTTCCTTTATTTCTTTTGAAGTTGGCTATGTAAAACCTTGATATATATAAATGCAATAGTGTGTTCCTTTGTGTTTCGCAGACTAGTGTGTGTGGTATCCCTCGCGAGGCTTCGGCCCGTTCGCCGAGACGGACTCGGGTCAAGCACGTTACCAGTTTAACGGGCTTGGACAAGGCGTTCCGTCACAGTTGGTATCAGAGCAAGGTCCGTGTGAATATAAAGGAATAAGAAGTTACATAGCCATACCTTCTTGTAGATACACTGCTGGTAGTGGCCTTGGTTTTGTAATGACTCGTTGTTTTGCCTATGGTTGGCTTGTTGTGTGTGTAGGCAGTTGTAATGGCCGATAGAAGAGACTGGGGTGGTGGAGGAGATGACCCTGAGGAGTCTACTCAGCGGATGATAGAAAGGATTTGGGAGAGCCTCACCGATATTCGGATGAGGATGGATCAGCAGGCACTGGTACCACCAGTGATCGGAGAGGCGGTACCTGTGGCCCCAGTTCCACCACCGCCAGGGGTGGAGGTACCTTTTGTGGCACCAGTACCACCATCACCACCCGTGATTGCGGCAGAAGAGCCAGTGGTGCAAGTTGAAAGGTTTTTGAGGTTGCAGCCGCCCACTTATACATGAGGGCCGAATCCAGATACAACGGAGCACTGGATTCATGAGATTGAGAGGGTCTTTATGACCATGAGGTGTCCGGCAGTGGACAGAGTTCTGTTGGCTACTTATCAGCTGAGGGGATTTGCCCAGGAATGGTGGCGTCTGAAGACGCAGACCACCTTTGCCGGCAGAATAGAGGGTGCTATTACCTGGCCTGAATTTCTTGAAGTGTTTAACGACACATTCTTTCCTCTTCAAGTGCAGCAGGCAAAAAGGGAGCAGTTCAGGACCTTGCAGAAGGTGAGACTTCGGTCCTGGATTATCAGATGCGGTTCATGGCACTGAGCAGGTATGCACCCTATGTTGTCACGGATAATGCTATGATGGTTGAATATTTTATCCGTGGGTTGAGGCCAGAATGGCAGACTGCAGTGATACCATTAATGTGTAGAATAGTTGAAGAAGCAGCCAGAGAGCAGCTACTCTGGAAGAGCAGTTCGGGACTCGTCAGGTGGGCGAGTCAGGTTCGGGTAGTTTTCGGCTACCCCAGCAGTCAGCGGGTGTGAGTAAGGGCAAAGCATCACAGGACCTTCCTCATCAGGTTTTGGTAAGTGGGGCCAGAAATTAAAATAGGTATTTAAGGTAAAGGAAGAGGATGGGGAGGTCGTCAACAAGTTCAGCGGGGTCGTGGTAAGCCAGAGGTGGAGGAATTGCAGCAAAGTACCGCCCAGGCCTACCCTTCCACCAGGCTATGGTGTTTTAACTGCAATCAGCCGGGCATTTGATCCGTAATTGTTCCTATCCGAGGGAATATGGTTATGGTAGAGGTGTTCAGCAGCCGCAGCAGTCTCAGCAGCCACGACAGTCGTGGCAGAGGAGCACCACAGCAGAGAGGTAGGGTCGGGTTATGGCTATCACTCGTGCCAGGCGGAGGCAGGCATCGAATATGATAGAAGGTACTATCCCTATTTATGAATATTCAGCAAAAGTTTATTGATTCAGGTGCCTCGCATTCATTTATTTCTGAAGAATTCCTGGATAGTATGGCTCATCCTTTAGAAGAAAATCATGTGAATTAGTAGTGAAGTTCCCTCTGGTGAGTTTATGCTCACCTCGTGTTATATAGATGAGGCTCCAGTTGTGTTTGAAGGGAACCAGATGCCAGGTCGATATATGCTTTACAGTTGACTGATTATGATATTATTTGGGTATGGATTGGCTTGGCCTATGAAGCTATGCTAGATTGCAGAAGAAAAGGATCAGGTTTTGTCACCCCAATGGTTCTGTATTTGAATATCAAGGTATGCTTTTGTGCTTCTAATTTATAATTTCTGCAATTAGAGCTAGAAGGTTGATTAATGTGGGTGTGTGGCTTACTTAGCTTCTGTAAGTTTGATAGAAACTAGAAGTCAGTTGAGGCAGTTCCCGTGTTAGGGAATTTGCCAGATGTGTTTCCAGATGAGTTGCCTGGTTTAGCTCCACACAGAGAGGTGGACTTTACTATTGAGTTGTTGTCGGGTACCATGCCGATTTCTAAAGCACCCTATCGGATGGCACCGGCAGAGCTCAAAGAGTTGAAGAAGCAATTGGAAGAATTATTTAGAAAAAGGGTTATTAGGCCGAGTCACTCCCCGTGGGGATCACCAGTGTTATTTTTAAAAAAGAAGGATGGAAGCTTTCGAATGTGTATTGACTATAGAAAGTTGAATGATGTGACCATTAAGAATAAGTACCTGTTGCCAAGAATAGATGATTTGTTTGACCAATTGCAGTCAGCCAAGGTGTTTTCTAAAATTGACTTGAGGTCAGGGTACCATCAATTGAGAATTAGAGAGGAGGATATAGATAAAACAACTTTCAGGACTAGATATGGTCACTATGAGTTTATGGTTATGCCGTTTGGGCTGACCAATGCTCCTGCACAGCTTTTATGGATCTGATGAACAAATTTTTCATCCGTATTTGGACCAATTCATTGTGGTCTTTATAGATGATATTCTGATTTATTCAGCTTCTGAAGAGGAGCATGCTGCTCATTTGAGGTTTACTCTTCAGTTATTAAGAGATAATCAGTTGTTTGCTAAATTTAGTAAGTGTGAGTCTGGTTGAAGGAATTCAGTTTTTGGGTCATGTCATCTCGGCAGATGGAGTGGCAGTCAATCCAAGTAAAGTGGAATCAGTAATGAAGTGGGAAGTGCCTAAGACAATTACAGAGATTAGAAGTTTCTTGGGGCTGGCAGGCTATTATAGACGCTTCATACAAGATTTTTCTAAGATTGCGGCACCCATGACTAGACTGACTAGGAAGGGTGTGCCATTTGTGTGGTCGGAGGTGTTAGAGAAGTTTTATGGAATTAAAGAAAAGGCTTACTACAGCACCAATATTGACACTACCGGCAGGAAGTGGTGGATTTGTTGTGTATACAGATGCATCTAGAAGAGGCTGGGCGCAGTATTAATGCAGCATGGCAAAGTGATAGCCTATGCATCCAGGCAATTGAAGCCAGAAGAAGAGAATTATCCCACCCATGATTTAGAATTGGCAGCAGTTGTGTTTGCTTTGAAAATGTGGAGGCATTATTTGTATGGCGAAAGATTTGAAATTTTACAGATCATAAAAGTTTAAAGTATATCTTCTCTCAGAAGGATTTAAATCTTCGCCAGCGTAGATAGGTGGAATATTTAAAGGATTATGATTTTAGTTTGGCTTACCATCGGGTAAGGCCAATGTTGTTGCTGATGCCTTAAGCAGGAAGCTTATGTAAGTCACATGATGATAAAGAATGGAAGTTGTATGAGGAGATATCAGAAAACTCCTTGTACGTGCCGAATAGTCAACGACGGGCAGTACTAGCCAGTAATACTGTAGAGCCGTCTTTGTATTGGCAGATTGTTGAAGCTCAAAAAGCAGATGCAAATTTAGCGAAATTGTGAAAATGGAAAGGAGTTACCCTTGATGATAATGTGTGGTTAGGCTCAGAGGCAGGTTATTTGTACCAGCAGAAAGAGAAGTGAAGCAAAGAGTGTAGAAGAGGTTCATAATCCCGGTACACTATCCATCCAGGCAGTACTAAGATGTACCAGGATCTGAGAAAGCATTTCTGGTGGCATATGAAAAAGGAAATAGCTGAATTTGTTTCAAGATGTGATGTGTGTCAGCAAATTAAGGCAGAGCATCAAAGCCTGGAGGTCTATTGCAACCGTTACCCATTCCGCAGTGGAAGTGGGATGATATTGCTATGGACTTCGTGGCAGGCCTACCGAGAACAGCATCAAGTCATAATGGAATATGGGTGTTTGTTGATAGATTGACTAAAGTATGCAGATTGGTGCCAGTAAGTATGTCTTGGCCAGTGGATAATTAGACAAAGTGTATGCTGATAGAATATTCCACTTCATGGTGTTCCGAAGTCAATTGTATCTGATAGAGATCCCAGATTTACTTCAGGTTTTTGGAGAAGCCTGCAGAGAGTTGTTGGCACTGAGTTGAGGTATAGCTCAGCTTACCACCCGCAGATAGATGGTCAAACAGAGAAAACTATCCAGACAATTGAAGATATGTGTGAGCTTGTTGTTTAGTTTGGGGTGGTAGCTGGGAGCATCATTTGGGTATGGTGGAATTTGCTTATAATAATAGTTACCATACCAGCCTTGGGATGGCACCGTATGAAGCTTTATATGGAAGACCATGTAGAACACCTTTAAATTGGCATGAAGTGGGAGAGAGGCAGTTAGTGGGCCCTGAGTTAGTTCAGAAACACAGTTGGTAAAGTTATTAAGGAAAAATTGCAAAACTCAGAGTAGGCAGGAAAGTTATGCTGATAATCGGAGAAGGCCACTTCAATTTGAAGTTGGAGATTATGTTTTTCTAAAAATTTCTCCTAGCAAAGGTATTGTGAGATTTAGTAAGAAGGGAAAGCTGAGTTCGAGATATGTGGGACCCTTCCAGGTGTTGGAAAGAATTGGGGAGACAGCTTATAGACTAGATTTGCCAACAGATTTTGCATATATTCATGATATCTTTCATGTCTCCATGTTAAAGAAGTGTATTAAAGACCCAGCACAAATAATCAGTTATCAAGGAAGTGATTTGAGACTGGACATGTCCATGCCAGAATATCCGGTACAAATTACTGGTTGCAGGATGAAAAAGTTGCGAAATAAAGAAATTGAGTTAGTTAAAGTCAGATGGGAAAATAGGCTGGGTGGTGAGGATACCTGGGAGTTAGCCGACGAAATGGCTAAAGGATATCCTTACTTGTTTGAGTAATGTTTTAAATCTTTTTAGATGATAGTATTTGTAAATGTATGTGTACATTATATGTGAAGTTGTATTATGAATTTCGAGGTCGAAATTTCTTTTTAGATGATAGTAATGTAACGTCGCGTGTTTTTCAGATCCTCGTGGATCGTGTGTTTAGCGCTTGTGGTGGCCAATGTGAGGCCATGTGGCTTGTGTGTCGTGTGGTGTGTGTGTTTGGGCTTACTGGGCGACAGTTTGGGCCTACAGTACCCTAGATTCCTCAGCCTGTCATCGCGACAGAAGGGGTGTCGCGTTCTTAACGCGACAGAGGTGGCCGTCGCATTCATGTGGCCGTCTTGAAGTGTTGAGCGTCTGCATGTGCGCCACGTGTAGCGCTCAGGGCAGCGGGGCGTTGGGAAGGCGATGCTCAGGTCGTCGCGACCTGATCGCGACGCCATGATGGTTGCATTCCAAACCGCTGCAGGTTTTTAAATAACCCTAGCCAAGCAGAACGCACAAGGGTTCTGCTCGGCCAGGGGGAGGAGCTGTGGCGATTTCTGCTGGTTTTGGCGTCTTCGGCGTGTCCTCGCTGTAGAGAGTCTGGGAGAAGCAAAGGAAACACCGAAAGATCGCTGCATAACGCGTTCTTCGCGAAGGTATATGAACTCTTTCCATTTTTGGGGTGTAAATCGCAAGGGATAGGGTTCCATTAGTTTAATGCGTTTCTAACCTTAGATACCATGCTTAGGTATTCACAAAAGCATGAAAATGAAGAATTAAGGGTGGTTTGTATGGTGTGGAATGGGCTTCATGGAGAGAGCCCGGATTAGGGTTCCCGCCTGATAAGGGGACGGGTCCCTAGGTCGCGTCCTAAACACGACACAGCGATGTGTCGCGTTAACGATCAGGTGGCGACATATAAGTAGGTCGCATTCTGGATCTGAAGGCGACATGTTGTGGCGACGCCTTCTGAAGGCGACTCAATGGGTTGTGCGACTTGGCCCGAGAGGCCTTGTTTGTGCATGGTTTACGCATGTGATTATCAATTATCGTTATCGGTATGCTCAGTGTTAGTGAGCAGTGCATTGGCACTTGTGGCGCTCTGGGAAGCGCATGGTTTACGAGGCTAGCTCACAAGTTACGTAGCTAGCTAGTAGTTTGCCTGTGGACATAGGTTCACACGAGGCAGGTTGGTGTTCACGTGTTGTGGACCTCAGTACACGAGGTTTACGTGAGGTTTCACGTGGTTTATGCGGTGCACATGTGGTTTCTATGTGCGGTAGGTATAGACGCCTACCGTGGTACCTCTCCAGTTGGGGCCCCCGGTTCTCTGTGAGCCAGGCTGTTAGCTCGGGGCTTGTCCCGGTACTTGTGTGGTACCGTTGAGGTCTGTGTCACTGTCCTGGACACCCTCACTCCTTTGTTTGAGTTGTACGTCCGGCTGAGGGAAAGACGACAATGGGACAGTGACTCTTGTGTTTATTTCTAGTCACTTGCAGCGCGCTCTTAGTTGGGGGTACGGACACCAGTTGTCAACACTGGTCCCGACTAGTCCTTTTCCAATGCCTCAGTCTAGCGAGCCCAGGCCAGGGTCTCTAGAGGTGCCAGGCATGGGCCTGCGACTGTGTGGTCCATAGGTAGTGGTGTGTTAGTTGGTCTCACAGTTGCTGGTCCTTTTCACGTGGAGCGGCAGCTGGACCTTTCGTCCGTGGCTGCGAGACTGAGAGGTAGACCGTGTTAGTTTGCCCGAGTATGTGCTGGTGTCGCGAACCAGTCTACGTGGCTCGAGTGTGGCGGTCTCTACCGTAGCTCGTACACGGTTGGAGTTTTACCTTTATTATTACAGTTGTTTTACGCAGTCGGCTAGCGATGAGTTTGTTTATAGCTTTAATATCCTGTTTAGTTGTGCTATAATTGCTAGCATAGTTTACTACTTCCGGTACTTGTGTTTGGTTTGCTCGGTGTTGGGGGAGTTCCCTACTGAGCCAGTGACTAGTGAGGCTCACCTCTACTCACAGGGAGGGCGAGGGAGGAGGAGGTTTCTCTACAGTTGTCTAGTTCGGAGCCGCGATGTAGCGATGTTGGCCCAGCGCCTCCAGCAGTGTAGCTTTTCTTTCTTCGTTGTACCTATTGTACCTCGGGGTATGCCCCAGACTTGTGTACTTTCCTTTATTTCTTTGAAGTTGGCTATGTAAAACCTTGTATATTATAAATGCAATGGTGTGTTCCTTTTGTTTTCACGAACTAGTGTGGTATCCCTCGTGAGGCTTCGCCCGTTCGCGGGAGACGGACTCGGGTCAAGCACTTACCAGTTTACGGGCTTGGACGAGCGTTCCATCACATCATGCTCGTGGTGAGTGAGATTTCCTTCGAGTGTAGGTTCCTTGTGATGATGATTTATGGGATTTGAGG
>JACBKR010004256.1:0-24875 GCA_014218235.1 Colocasia esculenta | reverse complement strand
GATACCAACTGGTTATGATACCATTGGCTCCAAGAATTGGTCCAATCAGCTTGATATGTTGTCTTGGAGGTCCAGGTTCTTCATTAATGACTTCCTTTGACTTTTTCTTATTTTTCAGATTTTTATTTGAATTTTTATTTTGTGGTTTGTCTTGGTGATTGAGCAGGTCGACCTGTCATTGACTGGTGTCGACACAACAGCCACAGAAGCTTCTTCTTGTGGACTGGTGTCGACCTGTCATGGGTGACTGTGTCGACCTGGTTGCCTTGTTTTTGTTCTAAGTTTTTGGACTTTTTGGTGTTTTTCTTGATTTTTGTTTGATTTCACTATTTCAAGACTAGGACCTTTGACAAATTTAATCAAGGGTGCTTTATCTTTTTTCTCACCAGATTTGTCTTTCTTGGCTTTTTGTTTGTTAAATCCTAGTCCATGAGAGATTGATTTCAGTTTGTTCCCAACAAGGCCTCCAGAATCTTTACCATTTGTAAAAGTTTCAATAACTTCATCTTTTTGTTTTAGCTGGTTTTCCAAGATTTGATTTCTTCAATCTTTTGTTCTTTATCTTGGTTTCTTTTCCAGCTTTTCAGATAGTTCTTTGAATTCAATGGTGGCCTTTGAGAAGCTAACTTGAGTCATCAATCAAGTTCAGAAGATTTTCTTTTTCTTCATTCAATTCTATTACTTCATTTTCTAGTTCACAATTCTTTTGTTTGAAGATTGGTTATGATAAATGTTTTCAATTTTCTTTTTGATGTGTTTATTCTCTTTTCTCATTTCAGAATATTTTTCAACCAATTCAGCAATAAGCATCCTGCCAATCTTCAATAGAAAAGTCTTCAAAAGAAGGGGCTTACCTTTCCATCGAACTGTTTGCCATGAAGCATATCTCCTCATTCCAGAGCTTGAGGATTTTTCTTCTTCTTCTTCTTCACTTGAGTCTTCATCAGACCAAGTGGCTACCATGGCTTTTGGCTTCTTGAATTTGTGAATTTTCTTGTGCTTCTCCTTCTTGTTTTCAGGACATTCTCCTTCATATGTCTGGCTTATTGCACCTGTAACAAATGACATTACCGTCAGATTTCTGATTCCTATTAGAATTAACATTAGAAGAGGAAATATTTCTTTTACCTGATGGAATTCTTTTTCCCTGAGAATTTTCCTTTTCTGTATTTTAGGAATTTCCTGAATTGCCTAGTCATGAGGGCCAAGCTCATCCTCATTGGACTTAGACTCATCAGAACTTGTTTTCTCTGGTTTTTGTCTTTGTTACTTGAAGAGGCCTTTAATGCTACTGGCTGGTTTTGATTATGTGTTCTTCATTCTCTTTAAGTTAATTCATATGTCATTAAGGATCCTATCAACTCATCCAAAGAAATTTAGACAGGTCTTTAGAACTTCATGACAGTGGCCTTGGTGTGCCATATTGAAGAGAGAGAACGCAGGATTTTTCTTACAAGTCAGCATCCGTATAGTCCTTACTAAGGCCTTCAGTCCATTGACTATGATCATGAACCTGGCAAACATTCAGAAATTGTCTCGTTAGATTTCATCATGAACAATTCATATTCAGAGACAAGTATGTTAGCTTGGTTTCTTTAACTTGAGATGTCCCCTCATAGAGTACCTCAAGTTATCCACACATCTCTTTGGCAGATTTGCACATAGAGATTCTTGAGTACTCTTTGGGGTGAACAGCACATTGAATCAAGTTCATGGCACTATAATTCAATGTAGCTCTTATTATCTGTTCCCTAGTCCAGGTTTCTTCTTCTCCCTGGTTTTCATAGGGTCCTACCTCCACTACTTTCCAGATTTCATATTTGGGTCTCTTAGAAAACACTAGCATTCTATTTTCCAATAAGAATAGTCTGTTCCATAAAGAATGGTGGCCTATTTATGGAATGGCCCTCAGCTATGAATCCTCTGGAATCCATTTAGTTAAAAGATGGTGCAAAGAAGGAAACACTCAGCAAGCAAACAATCAAGCAAACAAATCACACAAAATACTCAGGAATCATTCAGATCAAATCAGATCAGATGTAAACCCTCTCTAATACCAATTGAAGGATCGATAAAAGGTGTGGACAAGATCTAGAAGGGGGGGGGGGGTTGAATAGATCTATGCCAACTAATGCGGAAGCTTAACCAGTTTTGAAAAACCTTTGAATCAGAGTTAGATTGAGAGCAAATGTCACAGATCTGAAAAGAGATTAAGTGAGTTAAATAGTTGGAGTGTGAAAACAGGTTGATTAGATAGATTCAAACGATCCTATGCATTCATCTATCGGGGAGAGTAAATTCAAACCATAAAGAGACCAATGCACAGAGATTTTTAGGTGGTTCGGAAATCACACCATGTGACTCCTACATCCCCCCTCACACACAGTGAGGATCCACTAACAACCAGGGTAACACAACCCACACTGGAGCCTGACAACTCCACAATGAGTTAAACAACTCACACACTACCTAGAGCAAGACTACTCTAGACTCTGAGCAAGACTGCTCAACCACACAACTTGAGCACGACGACTCAAAAACCTGAGCACAAAGGCTCACAACCACTTGCTAGAACAAAAACAACAAGATGCAGATCCTCTAGCAATGATCTGATCTATTAAAGCCAATTCAAGAAAATTGGTGCAACAGATTATGCACAATTTCTAGAATAGCCAAGAAGAAATAAGAAGGACTTGAGACTCAAAGTTGACAGGTCTTGTTCTTCAGGAAAACTCCCTTGTAGAGGCCGAATTGGAAGAATCTTGATCACTTGAAGTCCCCTTGCCGATGCTCTGTAATTTTGATCTTGGGATCTTCCTTGAGAGCTTCACAATTGCTGGCTTCTACTTGATCTGCTCCCTTGAAGTCGATCCTAGTACTTCATGTTGATCAACCTTCCATCCTTGTGCTTGGAGAAGTGAGAATTGATGTGGAAGCACAGGTGGAAGCAAGAACAGGAGGAGAAACTCTCTAGCCGCCACGCAAGATGCTGGAGGCTCTTAGAAGGTTCTCTTAGGGATAGGTGCCTTAGGAGGGTATTTATACCCTAAATATCCGAAAGATACCCTTGGGGTACGTGGGCACATGACCCAATGTTGATCTGACATCCCTGGGGTGCCACGTGTCCAGGAGGAATTTAAGTCACAGAGATTCCGGAGTGTGTCGACCTGCCCAAGAGGTGTGTCGACACACTATCCCAGATTGGCAGAACATTCCCTGGGAGAGGCCTCTAGTGTCGACTAGATGATCCAATGTCGGCTCGACGCTGGCCCAGACAGCAAAACAGGCCTTCTGGAAAGCCATCTGGTGTCGACCTGATGCCATTGGTGTCGACTCCTGTCCCAGACAGCAAAACTGACCTTCTGGGAGAGCCATCTAGTGTCGACCTGATTGTCCCAGTCTGTTGAACTATTTCTCTGGAACCTGTCTTAGTGTCGACCTGCTCTGGAGTAGTGTCGACCTGAGATGGACTTTTCTTCCCATTTCTGCCTTTGTTCTAGACCATTGTTCGACACCAAGGATGGTTGTGTCGACACTACCTTTGCAGAAAAATGTTGTTCCTGAGAAAAGAACCACCTAAATCATTATGTAAATATATTATCATGAATATCAATGCTAAATGTGCTTGGAAACATGCTTTTTTTAATATTGTGATTTCAGGTGATGTATTTTTTACATGTTTCAATGGTTATGCATTAAAATCACAACTTGTCATCATCAAAATGTGAGGAGAAATGAATTATATTCCACTCAACCCAACATTTTTCAATTTTTGTCTATGTAACCCATAGGAGGTTTGTTCCTGTAGCACCCCTATTGTGAAGGGAAGACCTTGTTAAAGGTAGTCATTGTACCCCTGTTGGGGGATGACTTGCTTGGAGCAAGTGGGATTGTAATATCTCTCAAGGGTGAGAGAAGGCCAAGTATTCTTGGTAGTTAGTGAAATCTCAAGTGGTTTGCTTGAGGGCTGGACATAGGACTTCCATGTGGGAAGGGTCGAATCAGGATAAAATTTCTTGTGCAATTGTGTGATTGTTTCCGCCAATTTACACTTGAATCACACATACACAAAACACTAACAATTCCATTTTAGTGTTGTCTAATTTTAGATAAAATTTTAAAAGCCAAGAAGTCCTATTCAGCCCCCTCCTCAGGATATTATAGTGCCCATCTCGATCCACAAGTGGTATTAGAGCAGGGGTCGCCCTCTCGAAGAATTGAAAGATTGGAAGAGAGTGGTAGCAAAGTCACAACTATGAAGGGTCTCTCTGTTCAAGGCCACATTCTTTATGGTGAGATTATCAGTACTGGAAGATGCTCGATGTGTGATGATGCTTCATCAGAGGCACAGATTTTCTCTATGGCAGGTAATAGAACAAGGTGATTTACTATTCTTGGTGGAAACTACTCTGTCTCTCCGGAGCCCTAGCTTTTTTCTTTTTCGGTAATTCAAGAGTCCTCAGGCCGCAAAACCGGAGTGCACCCTCCCCCAGAGGGGAAGAGTGTTCTCACTCCACCAGGATCCGGGCCTAAATAAAATAAATAAAAGTGGTAGTACAGCCATCAAGGGGGAAAGAACCCCTAAAGAAAACCCAAAACAAATACATAAGGCATCAACCCATTCTAACACTCATGAGACCTGTTTTATCAGAAAGACCCGCCCCCCTACAGGAGATGGGGATATCATCGACCCCCCAAAAGACCATACTACACATAGTAGCCACAGCATGATTAGCCAACCGATGATCTGCACCCTGATTTGCCTCCCTGTAACCTGGGAGATGGTATTGATTGTTCTGAAGCTGGTTTGTAATAAAACGCCACCACCTATGAGTGAGCCAAGAGGAGCAAGTGTTCTGGCACAAGAATTAACAAAGTGAGAGAGTCAGAGTAAATCGTTGTAAGCCGTAAACCAAAGTAGGAATCTAGACGTAAGCCATCACAAAGAGCCCTGGTCTCAGCAATAAGCTATTTCCTCCTTCCCATAGAAATGACAAAAGATAGAAAAGGAGAACCGCGCTATCACGAATACAACCACCTCCACCACACCCCCGGATTACCTTTGGACGCCCCATCCACACTAAGAAAGTAATGAGCAAGAGGTGGAAATCCAGCGGATAAGTTTCAACTGTTTGGACTTGATAATAGGAGAAAAGCCGAAATCCAAGATGACCTGCATCTCACTAGGCGAAGGATCCACTTTGAAAGAATTCTGGATAACTCAAAATTATATTGAGCTTGATATTCCTGCTCTCTCTCTCTCCATAGCTGATAAGAGAATATGTCTTTTAAATTATAAGGCTAAACATTATCTATGTTGTCTCTATCTAAAAGAGAATTCAATAGACTATCTACTTGTAGACTGCTAAAGAAATGTGGGAAAAACTACAAGTTATATATGAAGGAACTGATAGAGTAAAACAAACTAGGATAGATATTCTTGTTTCTCATTATGAATAATTTAAATGCTTCCTAATGAAAACATAACTCAAATGTACAATTGTTTTCAAATATAATAGTAGGATTGAGTTCACTAGGAAAGGTCTTACAAATGAAGAAACTGTAAGAAAAATCCTAAGATCATTACAAATGTCTGGACCCCTAGGTCACTGCCATTGAGGAGCACATGATCTAACTCAACTTTCCATTGACAAGTTAATTGGATCATAATGGCTCATGAAACAACATGGAAAGATTTTCTGAAAATTCATCGAAAAAGAAAATGCCAAATGCTTTGAAGTTGTAGATTCTTCTCCTCTGAAGATTCAAAGGAGAAATCAAATGACAGTGATGATTCTTGCTGTCAATGAAACTGCAAAGGATTCTTGCCAAGAAAAAGAAGTTTTTCAAAGAGATTCTTCAAGAAGGACAAGAAGAAGGAACCAACCTGCTACGAGTGCAATCAACCAAGACATTACAATCTGAATGTCCTAAGCTGAAGAAGAAGGATCAAGCAGAAAGATCTGAGAAGAAAAGGAAAAGAAAGAATTTAGAAGGTACAAGAAAAAGGCAATGGCAGCAGCATGGGATAATGAAGAACCACCAGTTCAGACTCTTCAAGTCAGAATCTGAAGAAGAAGAAAAGGCAAATCTAGCCCTCATAGCAGGAACTGGATCAGGTAAATTCCGAAACCTCTTTCACATCATGTTCTGATCTGATTCTGATAGTCTTAAAGATGCCTTCATGAATTAATAAAAATATAAAACAATAGTCAAGCAAATGAAATTAGTTAAATTAAATTTGCTTACACAAGAAAAATCTAATACTTTCTGAAAAATGAAGTAGAAAGATTAAGACAAAACCTAAATGAAACTAAAAGAGCAAACAAATTACTGTGTGAAGACTTAAAAAATAAAAACAGTAAAATCATGAAATAGAATCAAATATAAAAGAATTAAAGGATGAAGAAAAATTTAAAAGAAGAAAACAACTATTTAAGAGCTACTACCATAGAGAAAATATCTAATTGTAAAAACATCTTTGTTTGTAAGACTAAAAGGTTCTAGGACAGGTAAGAAGAATATGGAGTAGGATATACACCTCCATATAATGAAGAAGAATATTGTGTATCCTAAATTATCCAAGACCACAAATTGTAAAAGAAAAGGAATTAAAAATCCTAGAAAGGTTAACCAATATGTTTACAAACAAAAATAGAAATATAACAACACTACATACATGATAAATGCTTTTGATTTATGTTGTAGTCACTGTAACCAGCTAGAACACACTGTCAGCACATGCACAACTAGACACTTGCACTGGATCCCTAAGACTAACCATTAAGGACCCAAGAAAATTTGGGTACCAAAAGTTACAACTTAAGTTTGCTTATAGGGTCGCCTGAGAGCATTCAAATGGTATTTGGATAGTGGGTGCTCAATGCATATGACAGGTGACAGGAAGTTATTTACAAGCTTTAGAGATGAGATTGGTCAGGTCACCTATGGAGATAATGGAAAGGGAAGGTCTTAGGATTGGAACAGTAGGAACAAAAAAAGAATCTGATAAGAAGATGTCATGTATGTAGAAGGATTGAAGCACAACCTCATTAGCATCATCAACTGTGTGACAAGTGTCACCTAGTAAATTTCAGAATGACAAGTGCATTATTCAAAAGGATGGAAAAATAGTATTTGAAGCTCAAAGAGTCAAAAATCTATACACCTTACAGTTAGCAGAACTAAAAGAAGTAAACTTATGTCTTGCAACCACCAAAGTGAAGAAACTGATTTGTGGCACAGAAGACTAGGACATGCAAGCACTTCAGTAATCAAGAAATTAATCAAGCATGATCTAGTTGAAGGCCTTCCGAAGATGAAACTGAAGAAGTGGTGGAATCTGTACAGCCTGTGCAAAGGGAAAGCAAATCAAAACAAGACATCATTTCAGTCCAAACAATGGTTACAACTTCCAAGCCTTTGGAGCTCATTCACATGTGCTTATTTGGACCTATAAGAGCAGTTAGACTTGGAGGAAAAGTTTATGGCTATGTAATTGTAGATGACTACTCAAGGTACACTTGGTATCCTTTTTGGAATCCAAATCAGAAACTCAGATAATCAGCATCAATTTGATCATGGTGGAGAATTCAAGAATGAGATTTTGTGAAGTTCTGTGAAGAAAAATGGAATAGAACACAATTTCTCTCTGCCCAAGAACACCTCAATAAAATGAAGTAGCAGAAAGGAGGAACAGAACGCTACTGGACATGACCAGAACTATGCTTACAGAGTTAAATTTACAAGATACTTTTGGGCAGAAGCAGTGAACACAACTTGCTACATCATCACAGGTGCATGATCAGACCAATCCTAAGAAGACACCTTATGAGCTATACAAGGAGAAAAACCCAACATCAGTCATCTTCGACCTTTGGTTGTAGTTATTTATTTTGAATAATGGTAAAGATAACTTAGGAAAGTTAGATGCTAAAGTGATGAAGGTTTCTGTTAGGATATATTTCAAAACCTAGAGAATATAAAGTGTTAATATGAGAACCTTAACTATAGAGCAAACAGTATATATTTATTTGATTAGACTAACCCTTCTAATAAGTGAATAGAGAAGGAGAAGATTGTGTTGAAGATCTGTGTAGGGATCTAGAACAGACATCTCTTGAAGAAGGAGAGAAAGAAGAAGTAAAGGAAGATCCACCACTAGAGGAACTTCAACAACAAGAAGAAGCACAAGAAGGACTATCTAGAGAATTGAGGTATCACAGAGATCATCCAAAAGAAAACATTATAGGTGATCCTCAAGATAGGGTAAGAACAGAGGTATGACCCTTGTGATTTTTCTGCATTTGTTTCTCAAATTGAGCCTAGGACAATCAATGATGCGCTGGCTAATGAATCTTGGATCCTTGCTATGCAAGAGGAACTTAACCAGTTCCAACACAGCCAGGTTTGGACTCTTGTCCTTAGACCTTCTGACCATCTAGTTATTGGGACCAGATGGGTCTTCAGAAACAAAATGGATGAATCAGGAGTGATCACCAGGAACAAGGCCAAACTGGTAGCACAAGGGTATTCCCAAGAGGAAGGCATTGATTTTGATGAAACCTATGCTCTAGTTGCTAGATTAGAGGCAATTAGAATTCTTTTAACTTATGCATGCTCTCTCAACATCAATTTATTTCAAATGGATGTTAAAAGTGATTTTCTGAATGGTTTCACAAAAGAAGAAGTTTATGTTGAGCAACCACCTGGTTTTGAATATACTAAATATCTAAATCATGTTTTCCGTTTAAAGAAAGCATTGTATGGTCTGAAACAAGCTCCAAGAGCTTGGTATGAAAGACTAAGTGCTTATCTTATATCACATATTTCATAAGAGGTAAAGTGGATAGCACATTATTTATTAAGAAATTTTCAGAAGGAATCTTGATAGTGCAAATATATGTGATGATATTATTTTTGGTTCTACTAATGAATCACTTTGTAAATTCTTTGAAAATCTTATGCAAAGTGAGTTTGAGATGAGTATGATGGGTGAGCTTAATTACTTTCTTGGGTTGCAAATCAAGCAGACCAAGAAAGGTACTCACATTTGTCAAACCAAATACATATCTGATTTACTCTCAAAATATGGTTTTGACAAGTGTAAGCCCTTAGGAACACCCATGAGCTCAGGAATTAAGCTAGACAGTGATCCACTTGGCAAGAAAGTAGATCAAAAGATCTATAGAGGCATGATTGGATCATTACTCTATCTTACTGCCACAAGACCAGATATAATGTTCAATGTATGTTTGTGTGCAAGATTTGAAGTTGATCCTAAAGAATCACATGTTAATGTTGTTAAAAGAATTTTTAGATATCTTATAACACAAGTAATTGGGTTTATGGTATCCCAGATGTTCTGATTTCAAATTAATTGGATATAGTGATGTTGACTATGTTGGATGCAAAATAGATAGAAAAAGCACCAGTGGTACATGTCAAATTCTTGCAGGATGATTGATCTCTTAGTCTTCCAAAAAGTAGAATTCAGTAGCATTGTCCACAACAGAAGCAGAATCCATTATAGCTGGAAGTTGCTGCACTCAACTGCTGTGGATTAAACATCAACCGGAAGACTATGGTCAAACACTTCACGAAATTCCAATGCTATGTGACAACACAAGCGCAATCAACTTGACCAAAAATCCTATTCAACATTCAAGAACAAAGCATATGAGGTCAGACATCATTTCATCAGGGACCATATAAGTAATGGTGATATTTTACTTGATTTTATCTCTATAGAAAATCAATTAGCTAATATATTTACAAAACCTCTTCCTAAAGATAGATTTACATCAATTAGAAGAGAAATAGGTATGTGCAACCTTGATTAAATTGTTGTGATAAATCCATGTTTGAATTGCTGCAAGTGTGTGTTGAAAACTCATTGCAAATTTTCTCTAAGTCCCAATACTGCGACTGTCATGAAGTCGGAGTGCAGATTGCGACTCCTTAAAGTCGGAGTCTACCACGACTCATGAGGCAGGAAGTGTGCACTGCGACTCTTGGAAGTCGGAGAAAGCACTTCGACTCCTCAAAGTCGGAGTCTGTGAAGTCAGATTTCATATTAACAAAAATTTATTATAAATAAATGATAATAATTTTAAATTTAAAAGAGGAATTTATTACAATAACGGTTCACTCATTTAATCATAGTCGTTCATCTCCTCATCTTTGGTCTATTACTTTCCCATCTCTATATTAGGACCTTTCCTCCTTTTCCCAAAGCACCCATTTTAACTCTCTCTCCGACTCTCATGTCATCCTCCTCTTCCTCTTCATGCATGTTCATCTCCTCTGGAACCGTCTTCAGAGCAACTGCAGATCTCTCATCTCTCTGAAGAAAGGTAGGTTTTTTTATCTCTGAACATCATTTCCTTGTCTCCTTTGATATTCCTCTCAGCTTTCTCTATCATTTTCTGTCTAGATGGCCTCTTCTAGGGCTCCGGAAGTAACTTTGTTCACCCCTGAGCAGTTCCAACAACTCTCCTCTGCCAAGGTCTCCATTTATCCCGGAAAGGTTGTAGACTTCATCCAGTTACATAGTAGTCTAGTTTGGGTAGAAGAAACCCTAGCGGCAATGGGCTGGTCTAGACTGTGTCAGATTGCAGAACCATCTTTTGAAGGTGCCCTTAAGGCATTTTATGTGTCCCTTCAAGTTACCTAAGAAGGATCAGTCACAAGGTTTGTGAAAGGCACCAGAATCACAGTTTCAAAAGAACTTTTGGTAGAAATATTGGATTTCCCCAACTCTAGCCATAGAATCAATGAGATTGTGCCCATGGACAAGCAAAAGATGGGTGTGATTGGAAGGCTAGGGACTATTAGCAAGAAAGGTTTGCTAGTGAATAAGTTATCTGAGGAGAAGAGAATCATCCACTCCATCATTACCAACATCCTCACACCTAGGGCTGGCACCCACTCCTCCATAACTGCAAGAGATGGTAGCCTGTTATTTTGGGCTATTTAGAGACATAGGGTCAACCTGCCCTCAGTCATTTTGGAAAGGATGGCAGGATCCAAAAATCTGTAGGAGTCCCTTCCTTATGGACCTCTGTTGACCCTGATATTCAAGAGCCTTTCAGTAGATCTCAGTGGTGAGATTTTTGTGGTAGTGAAAGAAAAGATTGGTCTATCTACACTTAGAAGAAGCCACTATAGTTTGGAGAGCAAAGCTTAAAATTTTTGGACCAAGGACTCCGTGCCACAGTGCACTCATGAGATCTTCCCTGATGAGGCACAGGGTTCCTCATCTATTCCTATAATTCAGCAAGAAGAAGAACAATAAGGTTATCAACATGAGCCAGAACAAGAGCAAGAACCACTTCAGCAAGAGCAAGTTCTTGCCCCATCTCCTGAGCATGAAGCACCAGAGGAGGCTATCAGTCAAGTGCTCAGAGATTTGAGGGGGAAGAGAATAGAACAAGAAGAAGATATTCCAAGAACTACTCCACATGAGCAAAGATTTGTAGAAGTAGAGCATCATGCCTCCCCTCCTCACTTTGAGACCCAGCCAAGGACTCAGGGGGAGTAGCAACAGTTCAATCATGTGATAGATATGTTGATGAAGCAACAAGAGGGCCTGTCAGTTCTTCAGATGCAAGTCCAGCAAGTAGATGTCAAGTTTGATTTCTTAGCTGAAGAGGTCCAACAGATGAAGGACCTTCTGCTTCAGTTGGTATGCCAAACAGGGCACTAGTCAGCCTTCTGCTCCACCCTCTACTCATTAAGAAGAGCAGCAGTCAGAACAACAACAACAACAACAACAACAACTAAAACAGCAGCACAACAACAGCAGCAGCCAGAGCTAGAGCAGCAGTTAGAAATAATCAGCAGCAAAAAGAGCAGCAGCAAGATATGTGTCAGTAGAAGTGTGGTGGGCCAGCAGCATCCCCCTCAGGAGTCGGGTCTAAGCGCCTCTCTCAGGATTTGGAGTAGATGCTCGGATCCATGTGATAAACCTGTTAATGTCAAACCTTAGAAAGGTTAGAAGAACTCGATAAGGTGGTCAGCCTGTGTTCCCTCCTCAACCTTTGACCATTTCCTTTCCTCCCACTGGTCCAACTCCTCCTACTCTACTTCTGCCACTGCTCCTACACCTTCTGTGTCCGAACAACCTCCTCCATCTTCCTCTCATCCTACTGCCCCCACTGCTCCTGCACCTCCAGCTCCCACTACTGATGAACAACCTCCACCTTCTCCTTTTACTTCATCTGATCCTCTCCCTCTACCTCTTTACCAGAGGATCAGCCCCTTGCTTTTGACACTGTTAATTTTTCAATTTATCCTTTGAAGTACAACTTCAAGCCCTCCAAGGCAAGCATACCCATTATCCACACTTCAGCTCATCATTTCTTTTCTTCTCTCCCTACATCCTCTACACCCTCTTCTGGTAGATCCACTCTTTCCCTTGTAGAGATTGTACCTAGTATGGTACTCTCATCTAAAGGTGGTCGCCAATTGACAGAAAATCAAGCTAAGTTACTTCCTCCTTTTTGGTATGCATTTGTCTACCACTCAGAACACCATATGAACTTGTTCAGGGAATTCTTGTCTATCAAAGCATTCCTTGAAGTCCATGAAATGCTAGGTTTCACCTTTGAGGACTGGATTCCCTCTCTCCTCCATACATCTCAAGTACTGTTGGCTAATGTCAATCTCATTACTCAGAAAAGCCACAGTTTGTCTCCCAAAGACTTCCTTGAACTCTATCATGGTGAAGCCAGCAAATACCAACAAACTCAGGCTAGAAACCATTTATGGATATTCTCTTCACCTGAACCTTAGATTTTTTGACCTATTTGGTACCCTCCTTAGAGAGTCGCAGGCCAAGTACACAAGGATGAAAGAATTTAATGTAGCTAGGTTCAGAATGGGCTTGCCTGATGTGAACAAGGTCAATGAGAACATATCATCCGTGGTCAAAGGCAGATTTTCCCTTCTATGACTATTGGACTCTCTTCTGGTCTGCACCCAGGCCTGGTTGGTGCCATTTCTGCTAGGAAGAACTTTGCTCAGCTAGTTTTCAATAGACACATCTGCATAGCTACAAGGTTCAGAATCAAGTATAATTTGAGCTTGTCATTTCATAGGTTTGCTCTTATGCAAGCTCCTCAGAACTCCCAGCACATGTTAGATTTTTAGATTTGTTTTGTTGAGTCTGAAAGATTTTCAGAAGATCAATGGCCAGTAGCATACCCCGAAGACCATACAGATTGTCAGAAATTGAAGATTTCTATTGTTGAGTATCTCTGCAAAGGATATGAGAATCTTTGGAAGTCTATTGCCCATAAGTGAAAGCAGAGGTACTTAGTCTATTATCAAGCCAAGGAAGCTGCAATCCATTAGGGCCTACCTGGACATCATTGTTCATGAGTTTCTCCACTTAGCAGCCCTAAGAAGTTTGTACCTCTTAGGTCTCTTCTGCACCCTAGCAATTATCATAAGAGGCTTGACCGTTCCATAGAAGACATGTCAAGTCTTATAGGAAAATCCCCTCTATAGGTCCTTCCTATAAGATAGAATATGCTAAGTTTGAGAACTTTTTTCCTGAAAATGAGAAGAAGCTTTGGGCTCTTCTCTAGCTTTTCCTTGCCCAAATCCCTCCTTCCCTGTATTTACCTTGTTCCTTATCAGCTTCGTAGATGTAATCTATACTTGAATATTTCATATATATCAATGCAGTTCTGTTCTACATTTCTATGGATATCTTACCTTTTCTGTTAATGCCACAAAGGGGGAGAAGAAAGTAAGAAACAAATTACTCAGCCTTACTTTTGAAAAATTAAAATTTATTTTTCACTATCTATTTAAAATTTTTTGTCATTAACAAAAAGGGGGAGAATTGTTGAGCAACTATCCCTTAAGAAAATTATTTAAGACTTTAATTATTTTAACATGGTGATTTTGCTATGACAAAACCTTTTAAACACTTTCTACAATCAAATCTACTAGATATATCACAGAAAACATATTTTGTACAATATTGTATCAACACTATCTTGAAAATTTTCGAAGTCCACAGAATACACTATGTATCATACTAACTTCGACTGTGGAAGACTCCGAAAAGTCGAAGTGTTGAAACCTTCTTTGTACTGAACTCTTTGGAAATCGAAGTATGGACTCCAACTCCTGAGAAGTCGAATCCTAGACTCCGACTCCTATAAAGTCGAAGTAAGGTACCGATTGATGAACACTTCAGAGAAGTCGAAGTCCCCACTCCGATTCCTAGGAGTCGAAGTCTTTGTATTGTTTTTCCAACTCCCAGGAAGTCGAAGTATTCAATCTGACTCCTTCAGAAGTCGAAGTATGACCTATTGATGCCTATCACTCAGACTTTCATGAAGTCGAATTCTATTGTAATACCTCTCAAGGGTGAGAGAAGGCCAAGTATTTTTGGCAGATAGTGAAATCTCAAGTGGTTTGCTTGAGGACTGGACGTAGAACTTCCATGTGGGAAGGACCGAACTAAGATAAAATTTCTTGTGCAATTGTGTGATTGTTTCCGCCAATTTACACTTGAATCACACACTATACAAAACACTAACAATTCCATTTTAGTGTTTTCTAATTTCAGATAAAATTTTTAAAACCTCAAGAAGTCCTATTCACCCCCCCTCTAGGACATTATTATTGCCATCTCGATCCAACAATATGTAATTTTCCTTTATTGAGTCTTAGTCCTATAATTCAATAATGAAAGAGTATTTATTGGTACTATTTTGAGTTTGAATACAAGATTAGTTGTGTTCATTATTGGGCCCTATTATGATGTTTGTGTTGATACAAATTTAGTGCTCGCTAGCTAGAGACTTATTTTCTAACTGTTCACGTCTCGAAATATCGACCTTTAATATCTAAATATTTTCGCTGCGTAATTCTCGGAACGTGACATTAATGCTTCTGAAAGTTTCTACTTGAATGCTTCTTCTTTCTTTAAATGGGCTCGAGCTCTTTCTCTCTTGCTTTGAGTGGGAATATAGTTGGATGCTCACTAGATGTACACTCTCTTGAATGATCTTCGGGTTTTTCTATCTTCTTCTTCAATCATTGCTTCATCTTTATATGGAGCAGATGAAAAGGATCCTTTGAAGAATAGTTGTTGCTCTTGTTCTTCTCCTTCTTCTTTTTCTGCTCTCCTTCTCTTGAGTCTAATGGCTTCTTTCTTGTGCCTACTAGCTCCTTTGAACAAAAGATTCTTCTAGCTGGTGCGTATTTCTAGGGGCACAGGTAGCAGACATTAAATGCAAGACAAATATTATACATGAATAGATATATCCATTCTATCACCAGATAAAGCATAAGAAGACTTGTTATAAGAATGACAAATCGTAAATCACTTTCTGCAAGGGAGTTGTGTCTTGTGACTAACCATGCCACAAACAAGTATCTTAGAATACTTACATGAGAAGATGTGTTTCCAAGAAAGATATGTTCCTTTTTGTTAACACGTAAAGTATTAGAGTACTTATCATGAAAATAGCAGTCAATCAAAAAGTCATACTGCATGAGAAATATATCCAGCAACAGGTTATGCATATGAAAGACATCTTTGAATGCGTATGTAAAATATTAACAGATGGTAAGATATTTGAAATTCACATATTCAAACTCTAAGGATATTTAAAACATGTCTATGAATACTTTAATCATTATCAATGATGTTTTCAGAAAGTTCCTTAATCAGAAGATATGCAATATGATTAATATGATTTCATCAATGAAAAAAGGCTTGATAGAGATAATATATATTTTATTTGAAATAGTTGTTGGATCAAGATGGAGTTTTAGATGTCCTAGAGGAGGGTGAATAGGACTTCTTTGCACTTTAAAATTATCTGAAAAATAGATAACCCTAAATAGCAATGTTAGTACTTAGTGTAGTGTGTGAAACAAGTGAAATACTTTGTGGAAACAATCACCAAAGCGCATAGAAATTTTATCCTGGTTCGACCCTTCCCACATGGAAGTCCTACGTCCAGTCCCCAAGAACCACTTGGATTTCACTAACCTCCAAGAACACTTGGCTTTCTCTCAACCTGAGAGGTTTTACAACCCACTTGCTCCAAGCAAGTCTTCCTTCACCAAGGGTAATACAAACACCTACAACCACAGGTCCCCTTCACAAGAGGCACTACAGGGAACAAACCCCTGCTAGTTACAACACTGAAAAGAGTACAATGTGTCTGCTCAAGGAGTGAGCAAACACAGAAAATCAGAAAGAGATACAAGATAGGAGCTGCTCTAACTCTTTCTGACTCAAAGAAGGTGGACTGAGATGATCTAAAATACAAAAGCCACCCAAGAGAAAAGACTTTTGAATATGGAGAGCTTGAAGGTGGAAGCTTGAAACAAATGGCCCTCTTTAGATCTGTAAGCTTCTCTCTTTCTCTTTTCTATAGAAGCTGTGGTTGAGTTGTGGTTCTTATGTAAGTCACTTGCTAGCATATCCGTGTGTGTGTAGTTCAAACTTCAGCTCATATATGTGCATAAGAGGTTTGAGCTTCCCGTTTAAAACTGACTGTTAGAAATTAGCCGTTTGAAAGATAGTCGTTTGATCCTTGGATGTTGAGACCTTGGGGCTTCTGAGATGACCATTAGTCCTTTAGCTCTTGGAGTCTCAATGGCTTCAGGCTATGCAGATAGCTTTATGGCTTCATGAGATAGCATCAATAAATGACTGCAAACTCCATACCCATGACTAAAAACAAGCATGCTTCAGTGGGTAGCTGAGTATCTACAATGTCAAGACAAGTGCAGATACCTCTGTCCTTTTGGAGGTAAGTGAGATACAAATACATAAAGTATAAAGAACTTCAGATAGATAGGTGTTCAGAACATTTAAAGATAGACAGACAGTTGTATGGGGAATGCACAGACTTTTCCTGAAAGTCATGGAGTTCTGACAGAAAGGAGATGTGGCAGGTGAGTTCTGACAGATAGCTCATACTGCTTATACCTACGATCGCATTTACTGCTTAGCATCTGTCAAACAGAGATAGAACTATATTTCTGACAATAAGTAAGAGAACACATTATATAAGTCTTTCGAAACTTAACAAAGATTTCAAATAAGATTAATTTAAATACACATTTTCCCGCCTAAAAAATATTTGAATTTAATACCAGAGAAAACATCATACTGAAAGTCAAATGTGAGACTATTAGACTTTAAAGGATCTCATAGAGATAAAGAGAATCTATTGAAATAATCAAGATGAATAAAGCATTATGTTCTGAAGGAATAAAAAAAAATATCCAAGTATGGTTACACAAAGTTGATATTATACTTTGACTTCTAAAGAGTCGGAGTGAGAAACCTTCGATATGAGATGAGCAATAGATAATCTGGACTTCGACTGTAGAAGAGTCTGAGTGAGACATTGATTGTAATAGACTTCGACTTCTTGAGAGTTGGAGTCAAGCAAGTTTGTTCATCATTGATATCATACTTTGACTTTTCAGAAGTCGGAGTGAGGCTACTTCGACTTTCCAAGAGTTAGAGTGAAGCTAGATCTCTTCGACTTTCGAGGAATCGGAATCAACCAAGATCACTTCGACTTTTCAAGAGTTAGAGTGTAACACCCGAAAATTCCATTTACTAGAAAACTATGAATAATTAGATTGTTAAATATAACTACTATCATGATATGTAATTAACAGTAATTTAGGATTAATTTACATTAGTAAATGTTATTCCAGTAACGTATTTAGAGGTGCGCGCTCCCACAGGACGACACCGGAAAACTATAACAAAAATAAAATCTGAGAACACCATAATTCTTAGAAAAATGTGGTGATATCAAACATGTAATTATCCAAAATTTTTGACGACCGGATTTTGAGATTTAGCCGACGCAACTATTTTTCGGGCGATTTTTCACCTAGTAGAAAATAAATTCTAAAAATTAAACTAAAATCATGACAATTTGTAAAACATTCCTATTAGTCTATGGTTGAAATTGCAACTCAAATGGACATCATTAAGACACCTAATCAAAGAGACGAATGGGTCAGCCGAATTATCTACCCATTTACGGAAGCCATTATCTTTGAATTACTTTGGCTTACACGTAAGCCCCTGTTTTATGGTTAAAAGGGTCTTACAACTGTCTGGGTACGTGTAGGAGGGGAGTGAGATCATGGTGAACGTGGCTATTGCATGGGGGTATAAATCTCATGGAGGCACCTGTAGGGCCAACGTGCCATCATGCATGAGAAGGTTTGTTGGGTTATAAAAACACCCCAACACCCATCGTATGCATCTTTCCAACACTCTGTTCTTCCTAGTCCTGCTGCTGCTTTGCTTAGGGAAGAAGTTCTATTGTAGTGAGATTTCACCCCTGTGTGGATGACTGGTTGGTGGGTTGTGTACGTTGCTGTGCTAGCACCTTGTGTGGGAAGGTTGCTGCTGGAGACAGTGTAATTGTAGCTGCTGCTGCTGGCTCCTGGAGGTGTTGAGCGGCTCCAATTAAAACTGACATGGCCATTTCTACAAGTTCCCTCTCCTTGCTTCTGTTGATTCCTCTGTTGAGGAGAGAAGAAGTACCCTTGCTCTTTACCAGTCAAGTAGGTGTCATACCTCAAATCCTTCTCAGTTTCCTATGTATATGCTCATGGTTTCTTCATTTGTAGGAACCATGTCTCCTGTTTGTGCCATGACCTGTATAGTTCTTCTTGCTTTGCTTCATTTTTAATTGGATGTATTCAAGGATTCGTTGATCTTGAAGTCAAGAAGGGTTCTTCCTTCTTTTCTAAATCCTTGTCTCTGACCTGGCTAAAGAGTTCAGGATCTCTATATACTTGCCTTGAACTTGCAAATCCTCATATGAACTATGTAACCATCCTCATAAATTGTGTGTAAGTACGTATGTCTATAGGTTCCTATTCTCCTTTCAAATCTTTACCCTCTGTTCTTGTCACAAAGATCATAGCCTTGTTCAAATTGCCTTTAAGCTTGTTAACCAATCTTGGTTTAGTCTATATATGTGATTGTAACTCTAAACTTTTGTTGATTCCCTAATTACCTTTGGAACTATGTGGTTACCAAAGAAGAATCTCCACTCCTCTTACAGATTAAGTAGGTTTTAACTTCTTCTCCCACCCATGATCCAAGTTTATATATAGAGTTTTGCTAGAAATTTCGATATCCTATAATATTGTGATTTCTTTCCATTCGGAATGTTTTACCTCAAGCCTTGATTTGGAACATTAAACATCTTGTGTTTTAGTGTTCATCTTGTAAGAATCTCCCAATAATCCATTTCTATCAAGACCACACTTCCAACAATATACTATGTCTAGTTTTTAGCTAGACAAGTTTGAATTACAAACCTCTCGTTTCATCTCACTTGTTCGGTTTATAAACCACTGTGAGAACTATAATTAGACTCTTCTATTTGATATACATCATGCCTGATTCATAGGTTCCATGGTCAGCAAGTTAGAGTACATTCTAAGTCATTATGAGTGAGGAACAGGCGGCTGTCGACAGACAGCCCAAATCTGTCGACAGGCGCATGTTTTCCTGAACTCTGGATAACTGGACTGTGTGGATCTGTCGACAGATCCTTGCATCTGTCGACAGATACCCACAGAGCCAGAAAACCTGAGCTCTGTCTGTGCCATCTATCGACAGCCCCTTCCTGGCTGTCGACAGCTAATGTCCTGCCTTGGATTTCAGCAGCTTTTCATGGTAGAACTCTTGCTTAAACTTCATCCTAAAAGCCAAGGAAGTTACCCTCTCAATTACCTTGATATTTACTGTCATATTACTTCAAAGTTCACCCACTTTGGGTACCTTAACTTTCCTTGAATTGTTTCTAAAGTTGTCAATTACGAATAGTACTCCGATTGAGTCTATTCTTCAGTATTCGGTATCTAAGTTTATAAAACTTGACCACTTGAGAGTTCATACGTTTGAATACCTCATGAGATGTGAATAATTTGTGATGACCATTATGGATCTCCATTTTCTTTTGGATTCTTATATGATTCAAATCTTCTGAAGTTATTGGCTTGAGTCATAACCCTGTCTCAACCAATGTTTTCTTATATTATTGAACTCCGAACAACTTTGTCACAAAGATATCTGTATTTTTTCTCAATCAAAACTACCTTTGGATTTCCAATCTCTGTTATGCTCATGAAAAGAAATTATGATATGAAGACAGTGTTCTCTTCAAAGAGGGTTTAGGATCATTGTGGTAGCACCAGCCACTTGTGATCAGCTGAGGGCGACAGTTTGTAGGTAAATCCAAGTCAATGGACTGACGATGGTGGGTAATAAACTCCGTTCTTGCGCAATGAACAAGATCTAAGGTGCTGGAATCGCCTAGGCACTGAGGATGGTATATTACGTCTATATAGTAACCTCTTGAGAGCAGTGATGTGATGCGTCAAGTTTGTTCCGAAATCAAGTTATGATATGAATTTTGAAAGACAAATATGACTTTGTTCTGATATTTGTTTGAGCCCGTCATGAAATTAATTTGGGCTATAGTTTATGTTAAGTATGAAGATTCATGAGCAATTATGTTTGTTCCATATATGCACTTTCTGAATACTCTTGAAGCTCTAAAATTGAAACTCCTATCTTTATGTTTACTGTCACCTACTGAGCCTTCCGACTCATGCCTTTGTTTCCTCCAACCCCTTTCAGATTGAAGGTGTGTATAATTTCAGCTACACATGAATCTCAATTCCGCTGCGAATGATGAAGAAGAAGTAGTAGAAGAGCATAGCTTTAGTGACTCTTTAGAGTTTTGTTGTACTATTAAAGGATTAGAAGAGAAAGTTTGGCCTTATGTAAATAAGGGGTGTTGTTGTTAAGTTATTTTGTTGAGGTATAAAATTTTCAAAGATGCTTTTGTGGAATGGTTTGTTAGTCTTGGGCACTACACAGATTTGTCAGCCCATAACGAAGTTTGTTAGTGTAACCTCTCTTCCGATCAAGAGCTATGTGATATGTGATACGTATGTGTATGTGTGCGGTCGGAGGGGGGGTGTTACATAGAGTATAGCCAGCAGTTCACAAAGTTGATAGCTCACTTCGACTTACCGGGAGTCAGATTTAATATAGTATACAGTACGCTGTGGACTTAGAGAAATTTTCTTATCAAGTGTGTGACAAAGTTGACACTTAGGTCTTGTAAGTTGACACACAAATTTGATTAAGGGTTATACAGTATAATACATGTATGTCTTTATAGAAACACATTAATTTTTATACAAAATAAAGTGTGGTATAATAATTAATTTGTTTAACTAAAAAGTGTTTTTGTCATTATCAAAACAAAATAATTATCAGGCATTTGTAAACGATAATTGTACAACAATTTTCCTAAACATTTTGCTCAACAGATCTTTAAGATAGTTGCTCAACAATAGCATTTGATATGATAAAGCCAACCGAGAGTTAAGTTCAAGGCAATTGATGTTTATGAAGCCAATCAATGTTTTATAAAGGCAATCGATCTGTAAAGAAGCAATTGATGTTTATGCAAAACAATCGATGTCTAAGAAAATTGATGTCTAAGGCAATCGATGTTTAAGGCAGTCGATGTTTAATTGATGTCTAAGGAAATCGATATTTAAGGAAGTCAATGTTTAAGATAATCGATGTTTAGGTGAAGAGCAATCAATGTTTAAGACAATCGATTTAATAAATGCAATCGATGTTTTAGTGAAGCAATCGATGTTTAAAGGTAATCGATGTAAAGGTAATCGATGTAAAGGTAATCGATGTTTTAAGATAATTGATATAAGCAATCGATTGTGAAAGCAATCGATGTTTTAAGAAAATCGATATAATCAATCGATTGTCAAAGCAATCGATGTTTTAAGATAATCAATATAATCAATCGATTGTGAAAGCAATCGATGTTTGAAGATAATCGATGTAGAAGCAATTGATGTTTAATGTTTAGTAATCGACGTGATATTAAAACAACAATCGATGTGATATTAAATAGCAATCGATGTGTCACTTCAACTGGTCAAAATACAACGCAATCGGTCAAAGTGGAACTTCGGATATAATGAAGTGTAACTTCGTATATGACAAAGTGGAATTTTGTATAAAACAGTTCATAACGTTGTCGGTCAAAGTGAAACTTCGAATATGACAAAGTGAATTTTGTATATGACGAAGTAGAGCTTCGACTGATCACGACCAAATGCATGCATGACGAAGTGCCAACTTCGGATATGATGAAGTTTAACTTCGTATATGATGACGTGAACTTCGACTATTCACGACAAAAAATATGCATGACGAAGTGCCAGCTTCAGATATGACTAAGTGGACTTCGGATATGATGAAGGTAGCTTCATATATGACAAAGTAAGCTTCGACTGAATATGATAAAAGCATGCATAACGAAGTTGAAGCTTCGAATACGACGAAGTTACATGCGATGGAAAATACAATAATTATGTTAGAAATGATATTGAATATATAATGATATTTATGATAATAATGAGTTTTGTTATCACCAAAATAAAAGGATAAAATATAAGAATGGTTCAACAAAATCATCAGGGAACATGCCTGGAAATTCTCGCACAACCTCGATCTCTCCAATGGCGGGTGACTGATCGAACTTAGGAACTAAGACCACACTAGCAAGAAAAGAGTCACAACCATTGTTGACAAGCCTCATAGCCTTCATAGTAGAGATCACAAACTTTCCTACCAGATTTCTAGGCAAAGGATGTGAGAACTCATCTTCTCTAGGAATGCAAAAAGTAATCCTCTTCTTCTTGCAATATACCAAAGCATAGTGCTCCTCAAGCCAATCCAGACCAAGTATAGCATCATAGTCCTTCATCTTGAGCAAGTAGAATCACCCAAACAACCCCACTCCTCGATGCACACAGGCATAGACGTGATACACTTCCTAGTCGCCACGGTACCTGTAGGGGTATGCACTAACAAGGGAACCTCCAGGTATTCTGCCTCAACACCCGACTCCTAAAACAACTGCTTGGCAAACTGCCTGGAAATAAACGAGTGTGTAGCACCCGTATCAAACAATGCTCAAGCCTGCACACCCATGATTATGATGGTACCTTTTGTGATGTTCTCCTCCTACTCTGCGTCCTCACGTGCTAGTGCATACACTCGGGCTTAGGCCTGAGGCCTTTCTAGCTTCCCAGTCACTAGTGTCGCTGCTGGTGCTGGAGCTTCTCTCAGTGCAAATTGTTGCAGTCTCAGAATGTCTCTAATCTGATGCTCTGTACTGCTGCACTTTAGACACTTTCCTGCCAGCTCCAACACTCTAAATCGCCATGTGTCCTTCTGCACTGAGGACACACCTTGTCACTAGATCTAAAGCTGGTAGTCGAGGTATAACCACTGACTTTCTAAGAACTACCCACGCTATGGCTGCTGCTACTAGAACATGCTGCCCTCTTCCTATCCTTCCTCTGGAACGGTGTAGCTGACCTCTTCTGAGTCGCCTTCTTCTCCTTGAGGTATTGGTCCCTCTCGCTCTCCTATCTGCAAGCTGTGTTGAGAGCCTCGTCCATGGTCCGATGATCAAAGGCCACCAGTTTGGTCCTGAGTGATGGTCAGAGCCCCATTACGAACTTCTTAGCCTTCCTATGCTCGTCTGTGACAATGTGGGGAGCGTACTTGGAAAGCTCCGCAAACCTCACCTCATACTCCAAGACAGTCAGGGAACCCTGAGTAAGAGCAAGGAACTTCTGTTCCATTTTATTCATGATGTGCTTGGGGTTGAACTTGGCTTTGAAAAGTCTAGTGAACTCAACCCAAGTCACCACCATTGCCCCATTATCATACTAGTACGAAACATAAAGGACCACCAAACGTCGGCTCTCTCCTGTAAAATACAACCAATAAGCACCAACTAAACAAAAATCAACTCACACGCAAGCATATATTCTCTAAGTACCTGTAGCATGTAGGTCGCTAAGCTCACTTTATCCTCTTCTGCACACTTGATAGCACGAAAGATCTTCTTGTCACGTTTCGACATTTAATATATCCATAAATGCCGTAACGTGAGTGAATAAGAAATCAAGAGTAAATTTTGAACTTTTTGAGAAGAAATTGCTCGGGGCTTCACTAAATAAAAATTAATTAGTTGTTATTCTACAGGTATTACACAATTCTCCAATTACAACTCAAAGGCATACACCGCAAAGGTTGATCTCTCAGCCCACAAATCCCAATGTCCCACCTTCTAGAACTGTAGATTACCTGAGAAAAAGTAGGTATGAGCACTCTTGCCCAGTAGGATTTATCCTCCAAAATCAAGGAATACAAAAGTTTGCAAGAATCAAAGATAATTATGGTACAAGAATGTATTAAGTACAAGTAACAGAGAATGGTATAAATCAGATCGTAGATGAAGTGAACCATGATTATCAAATAGTAACAAGGATGAAATAATATGCAATGAACTGACATAAAGTGACCTCAGTGAAATAGAGAAAAGCATGAGTGTATGAACAATAGTTTAGAAGAAAATAGAGAAAGTGTATGTGTAGAGATGCCCTGCCCACTCCTCAAGCAAGCAATAAACATTCAAGTCTCAACATAACTCACGGAAACATCGACCAATTTAGAATATAGTGGTGTCATGACAAACACCCTAGAGATCCATACCACTCTGCGCAAATTAAACGAATTCGGGTGCTCCTCTTGGGACTGGATCTGCCCCATTTGCACTAGCATTAGTCCATGAGAGTCCAAAGACCCAAAAGTATGTCATCCCATTTCCATTTCTGATATACATACATGGTACTTGGGCACTCATCAGGAGTAAAACAATATTACAGGAAGCAGGGTTCTAGGAGTTAATGCTTAAAGATATCCAGAAGAGGTATAAGAATCAAAA
>JACBKR010004255.1:0-24857 GCA_014218235.1 Colocasia esculenta | reverse complement strand
CAGGACAGAGCTCAGGTTTTCTATTCCTGAGTGCATCTGTCGACAGATGCAAACTGCCTGTCGACAGATACACTCAGAAACTCATTTTCCTGAAACCCAGTTCTCAGCCTGTCGTTGCCTGTCGACAAATGCAAGTGCACCTGTCGACAGCCGACGGAACTTCAGATTTTGGGTTTCCAAATCCGGCCCCAATTGGGTGTTTCCTTCCTCCACGACCACCACCTTTACCTAACACTATATAAGCATCCTTTTGGAGCCAAATTCGCAGAAAGCAGCCTCCCATCCAAGAGCCTCCAAGGGACCAGAGGAAAAGCCCCAAATTGCTGCTCTGCTTCAACTTTCCGCCCAGATCGACGTGGAATCACCATCTACGCGGAAGTGAAGCCGGATCGTCATCAATTCAACTTCTACATCGATCAATCTACATTCAATCGACGAGTTTGAAGAGCGTTTGGACGATCCACGAGAAGAATTCCAACCGGATTTGTTCCCTAATTCCTAATTCTTCTCCATTTCATAATTTCCATTCCATCGTGTGTGTGTGTGGTTGTGTTTCGAGCATCCCTTGTGCTGATTCACGTATTGTGGTTGTTCTGATCGGTGTTCATCAGACAACGTGTGTGTGGTTGAGTTGTGGTGTTAACTCGCTCATAAGCAGTCGTTTCTGCGTGTGTGTGTGGACGGTGGATGTAGGATACACGAGTTGTGTACTCCGAACCACCTTAAATCATCGTGTTCTGTGGTTTGTTCGCGTTTTGCGATAGATGATTGGTAGGCACGGTGTTCATACGCACGTTTGATTCCCTGTTTCTTTTAGATCAACTCAAGCGGTCTCACACTTAATTGAATTTGAATCAAATTTCATTAAGATCGTTGTAGCATCGAAAAGAAGCCATCGATAGTTTAAAATTGTCGTAATCTATTCAACCCCCCCCCCCTTCTAGATTACCGTATTGTGTATTTCTGCATAACTCTTCACTCCCCTCCCCCGGTTGGTTGATAGATTTTTGGGTTGTTTTGGGGTGATCCTTGAGGACTGTCCGGGCCCCTCTGTCTCGTGTCGCGATGGGTCTAAGGGTCGCGATGATGTCGCGATGATGCGCCAACTGCGACAGGCTTTGTGCTGTCGTGGCGGGCATGGGCGTCGCGACAGCTTAGGGCGCCGTGACATGGTCGCGCCTACTTTGGGCATCACGACAGTGTCACGGCGGCCTCGGGCGTCGCGACAAGGATAGACACAAGTGAGTTTCACGCGGAGTCCGTTTCCCGTTGAGTCTTCGCTTGTTTTGGTTTCTTCTGTACTGGTGGCACAAGTGTTAGTTCCTATTGTGGTCCTACAATAGTCGTTTGCTCAGTGCTCGGCACCTGAGGGCTTGTCTCGTGAGAGGTTGTTATCGTTTACCTAGGACCCCCATCCCTGTGCGCCCGTTGAGGGAATGCTCTAGGCGACGGGCGCGCTCAGGATGCGAACTCTGGAGCGGAGGGAAAAATGGTAGTAGGACAACGGCGTCGAGTCGTTTTCAGAGATCTCATAGTTGGTTTAGGTCACCGAGGTCGTTCGAAGTTCTTCCCGGCACAGTCTAGATAGTCCTTTTCTCAATGCCTCGCTCTTTGTGGCTCCAGAACCACCTAGAGAAGATAGGCGTGGGGCCGTAGTTCGGCCAGACTATGGCAGTTACTGTGTGGTTACTTTGTGTTCCTCGGATCCACTATGATGAGACATGGAGATGTAATCACGGGATTTTCTCCCCAAATATGATGATAAAAATAAGGAAAAGAGACCGTGATCGTGACCAAAGTAGTTGCAAAAAATGAACAGATGAAGGAACTGCTAACTACCTTGGAAAGGAAGAAAGTTGCAGAAGAGAGTACCTGGTCCTGTGAACGCGACAAGCAAGCCGTCGTCTTAAGTAGAAAGCGACGATGAAGCTGTCCCTTTTGGTTGTCAGAACGCGACGCACTGTCCGTCGCCTTCTGGAGATCGCGACTAGGTGTGCGTCGCCTTCCGCTTCAGAAGATGAAGACCGTGGGTTCTGTTCTTCCTGCTCCTCAGCCGGCCAAGGGGCAAGAGCCTCGTGCTTCTACTGTCTTCTAACACCTGCCAAGAACATCAAACCAAGAGAAAACCCATTAAACAAAAGTTTTGTGTAGAATCTATCCCAAAAGCATGAAAGAACATGAATAATTGGAGGGAACTCACGTGGGGTGAGGTTTTAACCCCTTTGGGTGATTAAACTAGGTGTGTGTGGAGTGTTCTAATGCAGATCTACGAAAAAAATGAATTTTAACATGCATGTATGAAGAGAAAAATCAAGAAGAATTAGAGAGAGAAAGCGTAGATAAGGAGAAATCGCCCTGGGGGGCACTTCCTGGTCGTCTGGAGGCTGAGAGGTCTTCTGGGAACTCGAAGCTCTCTGGGAGAGGAAGAAGCAGACGCCGACCTTTCTTTAAACCGTGCCCTATGAAGAGTTTTATACCCCATTATTCCTGAACGGGCTGGGAGAGGAATAATGAGCTGGAGTTCGACTTGGGCAAGTATGCTCGTGCAAGGAGAGTTAGAACGTGGAAAGGACACCCTGAGGAAGGTTTCCTCCAAGTTTGGAAGGATTTGGACGCCTCTAGACCATCAAAAGACGGAATATTCATGAATGTCCAAGTCGGGTTAGGAAAGGGTACGTTGCATGGAAACCAGAACGCGACGGTCTGGGTGTCGCTATCAGGTAGCGATGCTTTGATACGTCGCCTTGCATAGAAGGAAAGCTTTTTAAGCATTTTCTGGTGAATTTCAGGGAATTAAGATGCCAAATAAGAAAGCGATGTATCAAGGTGTCGCCTTCTAAAGGAGATCGATTCAGGCTTGAAGGCAAATCGATGTGAGAAGGAATGCGACATGAAGGGATTCGTCTTCTGAAGCAGAACGTGACAGGATCATGGACGCCTTCATGAACTTTCAGCATATGGCTTATACAAAGGGTCTGATCTCCTCGCATAGGTATCGGATTGGCGTGCAGTTTGAGGCGTTGAACTCCCAACTCAAAGAGCTACAAAATGATGATGAAGACTGATTGATATGACTAGGATGAACCCACCAGGGCGATGAACTAATGAGAAAGATGCCATGATCGGAGAAAGCCAGCTAGGCGATGATGAGCCAACGTGGAGCGTCAATGATTATGACAAGGGATTTGGCTCAACTTATGGTCAGAAATGGGTGTCCACAGATTGCCCCTCCTTGATGCCTGCTTGCAAGGGAGTGGAGCGATAGTGAAGAGGAGATGGCATCTACTCATTTTGATTATTTTAGTTTGAAAACATCTATTTTTTTTAGAGTTTTTTGAAATTATTTGATTTTTTTTTACAATATCTTTTTGTTTTGAAAAATCTATATATATATATATATAATATAATATATATTGGATTTTGAATAACGTCTAAAGCCGACGTTAGCCCTTCCTAAAAGACACATGAGACGGAAGGTACGACCCTTGCTACTGCAGCACTAAAGCAAGATCAAATACTGGCAAGGGGTCCCCATTCATTCCCCTTTCATTAAAGACCACTGAAAAAAGGTCGGATGTGCATTAAGATGGTGGCATCCTATAGATGGTTGCCCCTGGCTTACGGTGCCGCTACAAAGGCCATATCTGGGAGACAGTTCAGCCTCATAGGAAGAAAGAGAAGAAAGTTTGGAGATAAGTCTAGTGCAGGTTTTAAAGGACAAATCAGGTTAACTTACTTTCATGGCATATTGATTAGAGATTCAATCTGTTGTGCAGGGACTTTTGGTCATTTCATATTTTCTTTTTGTTTTTTTTGTTTGGGGCATGCGTACGACCAGGCTCAAGGGCATCTCGCGGGGAACTGTACTGCCACTCTTTACCATTCCCCTATTCCTCAATTTTCCTTTATATCCTTCTTCTTTTTTTGTATTATTTTGCTTTTCTTTTGCAAGCTTGATTGACCAGTCCTATTTGAGATTTCCTCTCATCAAGATGTGCTTAGGTTGGTCGCCTTGCCCAGATAGCCATTTTTTTGCCCCTACACTTCGACCGAGTAAAGAAGAGACAGCTTTTGCACCTCCTAAGTATGACCTAAGTAGCAACGGTGTTTGCTAGAGGAACCGACTAAGGTTGCCATGTGAGTGTGTGATGATCCTTGCTTAAAGTGACTTTTAATGACAAGGGAAGGGATGTCAGACTCCTAGCGCAGAGTAATCTCTAGCATGAGTGCTGTAGAAGCAAAATAAACCTAAGACTGACTCGACCACTCTTGTTGTGAACTGAGATGACTATCTTTGATGTTTTCTTGGTGTTCAAACAAATATTTGCAAGGTTATTTGATGCACAATGTGACCCTTTATTGAAAGAACGACCTGCATTAGTCTTTGAACTTTGATTTTGGTTGATTTTAATTAGCTCATTTGCAGGAAATAGTGAAAAGTAGGGGTCAGCAAGAATTGGAGCCAGCTCAACACAAACAAGAGGGAGACAAGACTCTACATCAAAGTGTGGGCTAAGAACCCTCAAACAATAAAGGATTTACAAGGAAATGAAGAAAGTGCTAGTGAGGACTAAAACCTCGAAAGCAGTGAGAAAAAGGGTTAGGACCCTGAGTCGGTAGGGAAGGAGGAATCGGGTCAGGCTCAAGATCAGGAGGGGTAGAGGAATGAATTGCAGAATGGAAGGTGGAGGATCTGAGGATTAGAAGGGGAAGTGGAAGGAGGGGAATCGGGACCAGGATCAGACATCCTGGAGAATGTGAACCCAACCTACAGTTAGGTGGCTCGGGTGGAAGAGGGGAATCCTGAGCACCGAGAAGATGGTCAAGTGACCCAGGTGGATATGGAAAGAAACCCTGAGAATCCAGAGGGCGATCGGGTGGCTCAGGAGGAAGAGATAAGTGAGGGGAATCCTGAGTACCCCAAAGATGATTAGGAGCTCAAGTAGAGAGGATGAAAAGATACCCTGAGTACCCAGAGGATGATTGGTGGCTCAGGTGGAGAGGATGAAAAGATACCCTGAGTACCGAGAGGATGATCTGGTGGCTCAGGAGGAAGAGATAAGTGAGGGTCCAATGACCCTAGAGGAGTAGGAAGTGAAGGATGTGCACCAGCCTTGGACTGAGAGATCGGGCGCCTCTTCTTGAAACAAAATTGACCAGAATGAGTAGTATTGAAAGATCGAGGTCAGAAGTTGCCAAGATATTAAGATCAACATGTTTCTTTTAGAGCTTAAATCTAGATTACGACCTCCTCTGCTTCTTGGCGGTCGCCTACTTGCATGTAGGCCAATTTGCTTCTACAGATAGATGTGACTTCTTGTTTTTGACATGTCTCCTCAGATAACGGGCCCAAGCAGCAGACGACCTCACTTTTTTCTGCAGCCACATGGCTCTCTCATTAATTGACATGACTGCCATGTATGTACTTGCCCCTTGGCCATCACTTGCATACCCAACCTCTATAGACACCCATGGGGGAATGCCATAAATTGGCTTCTTCATTAAGAAGGTTTCCTTTGACATGTGGATAGTGCAGACCCATGGGAACTTGGGTGGTACCAGCAACTTGATATTTGGCATCTTGGTCTGACAATCTGGCATGAAGACCAACTCCCTTGATAATTGAAGAGGGGAGGCTTCTGGGAGTGTGATGAGTGGCACTAGCACGGCCAGCTGACTGACAGGCCGAGGCAAATTGCAAAAGACTCTTGGCAAAACCTTGAGTGTTCTTGATGGCATGACAATCTGCCCCTGGTCTAACTGGAAGGGGGCATGGATGGTCTTCGGAACAATCATAGGCATTTGGGCAGCTGGCCTCTTGCCCCTTGAGTGAAAACTCCAGCAGAGATATGGAGGTTGTACTATTGAGAGCTTCGACTAGAGGTGTCATGCCTGACCTTTAAGCATTGAATCATGACAACCTTGGCAGTAGTGTGAGATAGCACAACGTTGTAGAAAATCCCTCCTTTGTCTAGTCATCTGCAATATAATGAGCGAGTGGTAATGATGGCATCTACGGTAGCATCTCCAATGTGTAGTGTAATAGCTACCATCCCCGCTTTGGATCTGATCGGCACCAGTGCTTGGGAACTATTTTTTACAGTCATTTTGTGAGGAGATGAAGGCTCACCCTTCCCGAATGTGCCCGAGATAAGGACATAGACCGGCATGCTGCTAATGTAATGTAGGGGTATGAATGCATGGTTGGGACTATGCTATCCTTGCTCGAACTGTCTTGTTCATGGGAAGTAGATTCAAGGCATGCCCCTGGTGGTTCACACCTACTCCGTTGGGTGGTGATGGTGATGGGATGCATGGTGGCTATGGAGGGTTTGTCGGATGCGAAAGGTTTAGCATATGGTGATTGGATGGTGGCAAGGACAGGCTCGTGCGGAGGGAGCTCTTTCTCTAACTCAGAGGTTAAGTCAGCCTTAAGCTTGGGAGTAGGAAACTCTTGCTCTGGCTCAGAGGTGAGTGGATCTTGCTCGAGCCTTCATGCTGTGGTGGTGGCTTGCTCAAGCACAGGTGGTTGTGGCATAGAGATGGTGGCAATGGGTAAGGATGGAGGGTTTGGAGGAGGTGAGGGATCAGTGGGTGTGGCGTTGGTGGAAATGACTGACGACATACCGACACAATAGGTCGAGCTGATAGCTTGTCGTCGTGGTGTGGTGCAGTGTCGGTGGTAGGTGTGGTGGTGCTGGCCTGAGCATAGGGTAGTGGAGGAAGTTGTTAGGTGGTGACGGAGTAGGTAGTTCACTTGGAGGGTAAGTAAAGAAATGCCTCTGGCCTTGTGCTGATGTAGATGATTGTCTTGATATTTGCGCTTGTTGTCTCAGCGGCTGCTGAAACTGATCTACCTGAGGTTGCTTCGGTGGCTGTTCCACTACCTGCGATGGAGAGGGCTGCTGCCCCTGGCCTTGTGTTCTTCTCATTTCTTGACAATGTAGGATGAGTCTGTGTATTTTAGACCAATTTACCTTCTGCTCTAGATCCAAATCATATTACATCTCAAAATTCACAGCAATTTGCGACTGTATGCCCCGGATAGCAATGATATAGGCAATATTTAGACTGGTCCATGGTAGCATCCCAACCTGGCTTTTCTGGAGGGAGCTGCAATGCATTGATAGACATTAGGGCTGTAAAGACATCTAAAAGGGCTTCGGGCAACGGGTGATAATGGGCTCGCTTTGGGCCAAGTGGATACTGTGATGGCTGGGTAGTGGATGGCAGGGTGCGACGGCATAGACGAGGTGGTTGTTCTTGTGGAAGTGGAGTGAGTTGGCTATATGGAGGTGGAGGTGTATAGTGGTTAGCGGAGTGGGTAGACATGGGGTGGTGGATGGCATCAAATTGGGCATGGGTTTGGACTCCCTCATAGTTGGGCCGTTGAAATGTGCATATGGGTTGTTGGACCTCAAACAAGGATGGCATGGGGGTGTCAATGAGTTGGGTTTTGATAAAGCGAGCACGACTGTATAATTGTTGCATGGATGTGATGTCGTTCATAGCCAAAATGTGGCGGTACTTGGGTGTTGCATTGGCAATGATGAGCTTGATCTTATCTCCCTCCGGAAGGTACCTGGGACTCATGTGGCCATCTGCCTCCACCTGTTGACATATGTAGCGAAATCTTCAGCCGACTTCATCCTTTCAGCCATGAGATCTATAAGAGAGTATTCTGGCCCAACCCTATCTTGGAATTGTTCAAGGAACTTGCCTTCACTATAGTGATGTCCTCCGCATCCTCGGGTAATAAAGAGTAGAACCAATCTAGTGTCGGCCCATCCAATGACCGACGAAATAAGTATGCCATTAGGCGACGGTCATGTTGGTAAGGTGCAGACTCATAGATGAAGTCCTTAATGTGGATGTATGGGTTGTCAGAGCCATTGTATTTGCGGTACTTTGGAAGCTCAGATGGAGATGGGACCCACAGGCCATTGAAGTTCGGCATGTGCACATCATGGTGCTGCCTAGGGTCGACTTGCCTTCGCAGCACTTGGAGCTCATTTTTGATGGACGCCCACTCAAACATTATGTCGGGAGTGGCGTAAGGTTGAGTGTACAAGGAGGAGGCACGAGATGCCGGCCTGGCACATGGCTCAAGCTGTGGAGGATGGCAAGGGAGATAGGGGGAAGATCGGGGCCTCGACTCATGCCGATGGTAGTGCTCAGACTCGAAGGGAGTGAATCGAATGGCCCGTGGCTGGATGGGGGTGCTGTCGGCTGGTCCCGTGACAATACGAGGGCCGGAGGTAGATGCGATGGGGCGAGAGGCACCCGCTCTGGGTGAGGGCAACGAGGTAGCCTTTCCTTTGAGGGCCGTCATGAGATTCTGGATCTGAGATTGATCAAGCTGAGGGATTAGGTGCAAGAGTTGAGCAGCTTGATCGTCTGCCTGAGGGGAATGGACATTTAGCGACGGGCCGCCATCGTCGAGACGATGACTCTCACTGGCATGAACTGTGGCGACCCAGGGCCGGGTCGACTCCTCGAAGATATCATGAGGAAGAGATTCCTCATAGTTTTGGGAGGTGTAGAATACAGCGTCTAGATTCTCACCATCATAGATTGGGTTCAAGTAAGACTCCATTTTTTGGAAAGTGGGAGTTTTTGACGCACCAAAACAAGGAAAGCCTGTCCAGACTTAAGAGACAACCTAACCTAAATAGACACCTAGTTTCCTAAACAGACGATCCTATGCAAACAAAAGAAAGAGAAGAAGTCTCACCCAAAGCAATCAAGAGGCAATGATGATGGTCTTTTATTTAGTTCAAGTTTGCCTTTTAATGGTTTGATCTTTTAGCAAGTTCCCTCAAAGGAAAGGTTTCCTAAAGGGATAAACTTCCAACTTCGGGTTTGACTAGGATTTCTCACGGGCTTACCAATGCATGGATCATAAATCTAGGTGGCAACAGGTACAACCAGCCTGGTGGCCGTGTGGGAATCCACGGTCAGCAAGGACTTACGGAGGCCCTCGAGCGAGTGCTCTAGTCAGACACAAGGAATCTGTGGCCGAGAGAGCGGGCGTCGCCGAGGAGGACAACCTAAGCTAAAATATGGAAATATCAATGTGCCCTATGTGCACCGGAGTGCATGCAAAATCTAACCTAAGACTAGCAAAATAGAAATCAGGCCGACCTGCTCTCAGAAGCTGAAGGCGACAACCTAACTGTCGCGACCAGGATCGCGACAGGAAGAGCGTCGCATTCTTCTTCGCAGTGAGAGAGAGATCAGATAGGACCTAATTATGCACGAAAAATCAAACAACCCTATAGCATGGAGGACTGACAGACTTGTAAAAACACGGATCAGGCACATAACAACTCAGATCATGGATGGAGTACTTGAAATAAACCCAAAACACAGAAATAGATGGAATTAGGAGCATTGACCTGATCGCAACGACCTCCCTGTCGCCTTCCAGATCGCGACGATTTCAACGTCGCCTTCTGAGCCAGTGCAGCAGAACTCAAAGAAGCAGTAAAAAAAACGGAAAAATGCGAAAACTAAAGAATAACCACATACATGAAGGACTGAAACAAGCAGGGGAAGATAGTAACAAGCACGATAGGCACTAGACGTCCCACCGTGATCGCCAAAAGGTGTAATCACGGGATTTGCTCCCCAAATATGATGATTAAAAATAAGGAAAAGAGACCGTGATCGCCACCAAAGTAGTTTCAAAAAATGAACAGATGAAGGGACTGCTAACTACCTTGGAAAAGGAATAAAGTTGCAGAAGAGTATCTGGTCCTGTGAACGCGACAGGCAAGCCATCGCCTTAAGTAGAAAGCAACGATGAAGCTGCCGCCTTTTGGTTGCCGGAATGCGACGTATTGTCCATCGCCTTCTGGAGATCGCGACCAGGTGTGCGTCGCCTTCTGCTTCAGAAGATGAAGATTGTGGGTTCTGTTCTTCCTGCTCCTCAGCCGGCCAAGGGGCAAGAGCCTCGTGCTGCTACTGTCTTCTAACACCTACCAAGAACATCAAAACAAGAGAAAACCCATTAGACAAAAGTTTTGTGTAGAATCTATCCTAAAAGCATGAAAGAACATGAAATAATTGGAGGGAACTCATGTGGGGTGAGGTTTTAACCCCTTTGGGTGATTAAACTAGGTGTGTGTGGAGTTTTCTAATACAGATCTACGAAAAAAATGAATCTAAACATGCATGTATGAAGAGAAAAATCAAGAAGAATTAGAGAGAGAAAGCGTAGATGAGGAAAAATCGCCCTGGGGGGCACTTCCTAGTCGTCTAGAGGCTGAGAGGTCTTCTGGGAACTCGAAGCTCTCTGGGAGAGGAAGAAGCAGATGCCAGCCTTTCTTTAAACTGTGCCCTATGAAGAGTTTTATACCCCATTATTCCTGAACGGGCTGGGAGAGGAATAATGAGCTGGAGTCTAACTTTGGGCAAGTATGCTCATGCAAGGAGAGTCAGAACGTGGAAAGGACACCTGAGGAAGGTTTCCTCCAAGTTTGGAAGGATTTGGACGCCTCTAGACCCATCAAAAGATGGATTATTCATGAATAGCAAGGGTCCAAGTCGGGTTAGGAAAGGGTACATTGCATGGAAACCAGAACACGACGGTCTGGGTGTCGCTATCAGGTAGCGACGCTTCGATACATCGCCTTCCATAGAAGGAAAGCTTTTTAAGCATTTTCTGGCGAATTTTCAGGGAATTAAGATGCCGAATAAGAAAGCGACGTATCGAGGTGTCACCTTCTAAAGGAGATCGATTCAGGCTTGAAGGCAAATCGATGTGAGAAGGAATGCGACATGAAGGGATTCGTCTTTTGAAGCAGAACGTGACAGGATCATGGTCGCCTTCATGAACTTTCAGCATATGGCTCATACAAAGGGTCTAATCTCCTCGCATAGGTATCAGATTGGCGTGCAGTTTGAGGCGTTGAACTCCCAACTCAAAGAGCTACGAAATGATGATGAAGACTGATTGATATGACCAGGAAGAACCCACCAGGGCGATGAACTAATGAGAAAGATGCCATGATCGGAGAAAGCCAGCTAGGCGATGATGAGCCAACGTGGGGCGTCAATGATTATGACAAGGGATTTGGCTCAACTTATGGGTTAGAAATGGGTGTCTACATGAGGCAAGGACTTCGTCCGAGGATAAGACGTCATTGGACGCACCTGACCGGTTGACTAGTGGTAGTTGCTTTTGTAGCTAGTGTCGTTTGTCCAGGCAAGGTTCTCTCTGTTGTGTTGAGTGTGTATTTGAAACCTTTTAATGATGATTTTAATCATGACTATTTGACATCACTCATAATTTGATTTTGATGATGACATTTTGTACATTTGTACATATTAAAATGATGACTAAATGACATGTTAATATTTCAAGGTTCACACTCATATTTTAGGTTTACATAACTTTGTCACAGTGGTGTCGACACAGTCTGCTGTGTGTCGACACAGTTTGCCAGTGGTGTCGACACAGCCTGCCTGTGTGTCGACACTCACTGTCCTTCCCAGAAGCCAGTTTTGAAGCCAGTAGCCAGTGGTGTCGACACAGTCTTCCTGTGTGTCGACACACTTTAACTGAAGCCCAAAAACGAGAATTTTTTTAGACACGTGTCTGCATGGGAATCAAGGGATTTGACCTAGATCTTTGTGCCCACGCACCCCAAGGCACCTCATGGACATATGGGGCTATAAATACCCATGATCCTTGTACCCCAAGGGAAACCAACCCATACAATTCCCAGAAGAAGCTTTTTTGCGGCAAAAGGGGTTTTTCCAGATCTTGCTCCATCTCCAGAAGCTGCAGACCATCCTTTCAAGAGGAAGGACGTGGTAATCAAGGCCAATCTCTAGAGAGAAGTGGGATGTGCTGAGAAAGGGAGCAGATCCAACTGAAGAGCAGCAGCAGAAGAAGAATTTTGGCAATTCAGATGCCATTGGAGAAGAGCATCGCAAATTGAAGGGATCTTCATTGAATTCTTTCAAGTCTCTTCAATTCGAGCTTCTGCAAGAACTCTTCACCAAGGAACATCCAATTTACATTTATTTTACTCATTTGGAGTGTTCTTCTCACTTTCGTCTGTGAGATCTGTGCATGTAGTTCTGTGTAGATTTCTGTGTTCGATGGGTTTGTATCAGATCATTGCTAGAGGATCTGATTTCTTTTGTCTTTGATCTAGCTCTAGTTTGTGAGCTGTCGAGCTCTAGTTTGTGAGTCGTCGCACTGACAGTGTGGTTGAGCCGTCGTGCTCTGTTTTGGAGTAGGTGTGCTCCAGGTTGTGTGTTTGAGCCGTCCGAGCTCAAGAGTGTTGGAGTCGTCATGCTCCAGTGTGTTGTACTCAGTTTGAGTAGTGTGGCCTCACTGTGTGAGGTGTGGATGTAGGAATCACTGGTGTGATTTCTGAACCACCTAAAAATCCTTTGTGCAGTGGTTTGATCTGCTTGTATGCGCTAGATGCTTGCATAGGATTTCTCTTTCACACTAAGTGTTTAATTGCTTCACAATCATCTACACACACCCACACTTCAGATCAATAAATTGTTTGTCTGAATTGATCTCTGATTCGAAGTAATTTTGAATTGCTTAAGCTTTCGCATTAATTGGTGTTAGATCTATTCACCCCCCCCCCCCCTTCTAGATATGATCCATCCACCTATTCGATCCTTCAATTGGAATCAGAGCGGGTTAATATATGTTTCTGATCTGATTTGACTGCTTCTGTTTGATCTCTGTGTTAATTGCTTGAATTGTTTGCTTGCTCTTTCACTATCTCATTTTGATTGATGGATTCTCAAGGATTTGTAGCTGAGGGCCATTCCATTAATAGACCACCATTTTTTAATGGGTCTGATTACTCTTATTAGAAAAATCGCATGCAAGTTTTCTTAGGACTCAAAACTATGAAATCTGGAGGATAGTTGAAGTGGGTCCTTATGTAAATCATAGAGATGAGGAGAATTGGACTAGAGAGCAGATTAGGAAAGCTACTCTTAATTACAGTGCCATGAATATGCTTTAATGTGCTGTCCACCCTAAAGAATATTCAAGAATATCCATGTGTAAATCTGCTAAAGAAATGTGGGATAAACTTGAATTAATGTAACATCACAAGTTAGGGAAACCAAAACAAACATACTTGTCTCTGAATATGAATTGTTTATGATGAAATTTGACGAATCAATTTCTGAAATGTTTGCTAGGTTTATGATAATTGTCATTGGACTGAAGGCACTAGGTAAGGAATACACTGATGCTGATCTGGTAAGAAAAATCATACGCTCTCTATCATCTATCTGGCACACAAAGGCTACAGTGATTGAAGATTCTAAGGATTTGTCCAAAATTTCTTTGGATGAACTCATAGGATCTTTAATGACTTATGAAATAAATCTGAAAAGAAGTGAAGAACATATGCTTAAAGCTAAACCATTAGCACTTAAGGCTTCATCAAGCAACAAAGAGAAAAGTCAAGTAAAATCAAGTTCTAAAGAGTCTGAGTCTGATGAGGATGAACTTGCCCTCATGACTAGGCAATTCAGAAAATTCTTAAAGTCAAGAAGAGGAAAATTCAATGGAAAGAAAAAATATTCTTCTGGTAAAAGGAATGTTTCTTCCTCAAATTTTAATGCTGGAAGAAATCAAAAAACTGATGAAGATATTATTTGCTACAGGTGCAACAAGGAAGCACACATGAAGGTGAGTGTCCTGAGATTAAAAAGGAAAAGTACAAGAAGAACAACAAAATGAAGAAGCCAAAAGCCATGATAGCAACTTGGTCGGATGAAGACCAAAGTGAAGATGAAGAAGAGAACTCCTCAAGTTCTGTAAATGAGAAGTTATGCTTTATGGCCAACAGCAGTGATGGAAAGGTAAGTTCTTCTTTTGAACAATATTATTAAAGATTGGCAAGATGCATATGCTGAGTTGGTTGAAAAATATTCTGAAATAAGAAAAGAAAATAAACATCTGAAAACAAAAATTGAAAATTTCATGCATGATACTTCCTTAATAGAAAAATTTCTGAACTGGAAAATGAAATATCTGAACTTAATGAAGAAAAGGAAGACCTTCTGAATGAAATTGATGAATTTAAAATGCATCTCAAAAGGCCAACAATGATTTTAAAAGCTTTCTGAAAGAATGGAATTACAACAAAAAGAAAGCAACAAGCTATTAATGAAATTCAGAAACTTAAGAAGTTGTTAGGTGAAAAGGAACAAGTGATAAAAAATTTCACAAATGGAAAAGAAAATCTTGATGCATTGTTAGGAGTTAGAATGAATGCGGAAAAACATGGACTATGATTCACTATAGAAAAATCATTGAACAATAAATCTGCTGAAAAGAAAGAAAAACTTTAAAATTTTCCTTTGATAAAATTTGTCAAAAGCACTAGTCCAGAAATAAAAAATAAACAAGTGTCAAAGAAAATATCTGAAATAATCAAAAACCAAAGTGAAAAGAATGTTTCTAATCAAAAGAAACAAAACAGGTCGACACATATTTCTGATAGGTCGACACCTGCCAACCACAAGTTGAAAACTGTGGCCGCTGAGTCGACACTAGCCAACATAGGTCGACCTGTCCAATCTGAAAAATAATAACCAGTTGAACAAAAATTCAAATAAAAATCTGAAAAATTATAAAAACACTAAAACAAACCTTCATGATGGTTATTGGAGATCCAGGACATCACATCAATCTAATTAGATCAATTCTTGGAACAATAGTATCATAATCCTCATTGGTACCATTCACAATCTCTTTATCTAAAATTTCCAAGATATCAACAGAATTCTTGTTTTGGATTTCCATACATGAACAATCATGCCAAAATGCATAATTTCCATGCTTATGAAAGGAAGAACACTGGTGTTTTCATTCCAAATCAGATGTTAAAATGCCAAAAAGGGAAATCATTTCTGAAACAAAACAAAAACCAAAAACAACTCAAATATGGATCAGAAAAGACATTGTTTTTGCTCAAACAAACGGATGGTCCCAACAATGTTTGGGTATCAAAATCTTTTCTTCTCTGATCTGATTTATGCAGGAAGGTCGTGCACCCAGCTCTAATGTGTGGTTTCTTGACAGTAGGTGTTCACGACACATGACAAGAGACAGACAAAATTTTCATTTCTAATTGAAAAGGAAGGAGGATCCGTCACATTTGGAGGTAAAAATAAAAGAAAAATCATTGGATCTGGAAAGATTGGTAAATCCTCCTCAAACTCAATTGAAAATGTTCTGTTAGTTGATGGTTTAGACTACAATCTTTTGAGTATAGGCCAATTGTGTGACAAAGGTCACAAGGTTATTTTGAATCTGATTTCTGCAAATAATTGATTCGTCAACTGAAAAAATAAATTTTTTGGTAAAAGAGAAAACAATGTCTACATGATCCATCTTGATAAAAACTTTGCTGAAAACATTTGTTTGGTGGCAAATAAAAATGAAATTGCATGGACATGGCACAAAAGACTTGGTCATGCAAGTTCAACACAATAAATAAACTCTTAAGGCTAAATCTGGTTAAAGGACTTTCTGAATCTTTCCCAAATGTTGAAAATCAACTTTGTGGAATATGTGCTCAAGGAAAACAAACCAGAAAATCTTTTAAAATTTTCAATGATGTATTCACTTCTAAGCCACTAGAATTACTTCATATGGACCTTTTTGAGCCAACAAGAATTCTTAGTCTTAGTGGTAAAAGATATGGATTTGTCATCATTGATGATTTTACTAGATACACTTGGGTCATCTTTCTATCCCACAAAAGTGATACTTGTTAGAATTCAGAAATTTCTGCACCACTGCCCTAATGGGTTTTTCATATAAAATCAAATCCATTTTGACTGATCATGGGGGAGAATTTGAGAACAAAGCTTTTTCTGATTTATGTGCTGAACTGAACATTTTCCACAGATTCTCTTCTCCAAGAACTCCGGAACAAAATGGAGTTGTGGAAAGGAAGAATAGAACTCTAGTGGAAATGGCTAGATCTATGCTCTTGAAAAGTAAATACTCAAATCCTTCTGGGCTGAAGCTGTGAACACAGTAAATCACATCTGAACAGAGCATTGGTCAAACCAAAAATCAGAAGAAAAAAAACCTATGAACTTTTGAAAAACAAAAGGCCAACTCTATCTTATTTTAAAAATTTTGGTTGCAAGTGTTTTATACATAACAACAATAAAGAAAATCTTGATAAATTTGATGTCAAAAGTCTTGAAGCCATTTTCCTTAGTTATTCTGAGATTTCAAGAACTTATAGAGTTTACATTCTCAAGAATAAAAATGTGGAAGAATCTCCACATGTAGTTTTTGATGAAAATTCGTATCAAACTGATGACTCTACATCTTGCAGGGTTCCTCAAAGTAATGAAGAATATGACATCATTGTCGAATCTTCACCAACTGTGAAGAGGATGAAGATCCATTTGAAAATCTGGACAATCAGTCACCTACCACAAGTGGATCAGGTAACATTGTTCCAAGACTGAATGAACCTCAAGAGGTACATCAAACCAGTGAAGGATTTTCATAAGTCAAACAAAGTATGTGAAAGAACTTCTGAAAAAGTTTGACTTTCATCACCTCAAGCATTCAAGCACACCAATGACAATAAATGTAAGACTAGAGGAAGATTCATTTGGTAAGTCAGTAGATCCAAAGACTTACAGAGGTATGATTGGTTCTCTACTTTACCTCACAACCTCTAGACCAAATATTAAGTATAGTGTGTGCATGTGTGCTAGGTTTCAAGCCAATCCTAAAGAAAGTCACATGTTAGCTGTCAAAAGGATTTTTAAATATCTTGTTAGAACATGTGAACTTGGAATTTGATATCCTGCTGGTTGCAAGTTAGATTTAATTGCTTACTGTGATGCTGATTATACTGGTTGTATGCTTGATAGAAAAAGTATTAGTGGCTTGTGTTTATATCTAGGTGGATGCCTAATTTCATGGGCTTCTAAAAAGCAACATTCAGTAGCTTTATCCACTGCAGAGGCTGAATATGTTGCGGCTAGTTGTTGTGGCACTCAAGTTCTTTGGATGAAACATCAGCTCCTAGACTATAATCACAAATTGGGTTGTATTCATATTTTGTGTGATAACACTAGTGCTATTAATTGTCTAAAAACCCAATTCAGCATTCACGAACAAAGCATATTGAAATAAGGCACCATTTTCTAAGGGATGAGGTCGCTAAGAAATCTTTGAACTTCACTTCATTGAAACTGAAAAACAAATTGCAGATATTTTCACTAAGCCTCTTCCAGAAAACAAATTCTCATCTTTAAGAAGAGAGCTTAGTTTGCGCAAATTTTCACATTCTTGATATCTTCTATCTCTTTTGCAAATAAAAGATTTCCTGTTCTTGCAAATAAATTCCTCACTCTCACATTGCATTGGCATTCTTGGTATATCAAATGGTGATTTGAAGAAAGACAAGTCAGGCATGTCTGGGACACTTTCACTATGCGTGAGTATAGTCTCTGCCAAGTATCAAGAGCCTTGTATGCAATTATTGAGGGGGAGTCTTTGTCTTTCAATAAAACATCTTGTTCATTCTATTTTCACTTCATTCTATTCCTATTTCTTCAATAATCTTCATGTTGACCTTATGAAGGGGAGATACATGAAAGGGGGAGTCATTGTCACATTCCTTGACCTTACTTTTCTATTTTGAGCCCCAAATTATCAGAATTTTTAGTCCTTGTGCTGTTTTCTTATGAGAGATTAAGACATTAAAAAAAACTCATTGTGTAGTTAGTTTAATTTCAAAGATTCATTATCATTTCAAGGTTAAGCAATCTTAATACTGAATGTCTTTAAATGACTTGCAAAACACTTGTAGACACATGAGTAACTTTATTATTTAACATGTGCATGTTTAAGCTTCATTTTTACCACATGTTAAGAATATTTTCTAAATTCGTAGTCATGACTTTTCTGGTCAAAGCAAACATATTCCTGCAAAACATCAAAAGAAAATGATCAACAATCTGGAAAGATATAAACAAGACAATGCAAATTCTTGAACCACTGAGTAACCGGGTCATTTCACCTAAAAAGTGATTTGTTTCACGTCAAAAAGTGGAAATCAAAATTTTCAACTCTGTATAAGATAATGAAAGTTAAACCACTGAGTAATCAGGAGGTCTTGCATCTGATCAATGTGATCTCTTGCACTGAAAAGTGAGATTTAACTCATTTATTCTTGCATTCTTTCCCAGTTCAAAATGAAAGAAAATCAACTTGACAGGATGGAAAAGCTTAAGACTTTAATAAAGTTCATGTATACTGAGTTTAGACCTATTATTCTACATTGTGTTAAATTAAAGCTCCTAACATCCTTGTTAATACTTCTGCTCACTCATATAGTCACTTCAATTCACATTTGCAACATTATTTTAACTACATTCAGATCATTATATCGTGCTATACCATGTGTTGAGTGTGTCTTTATGATTAAACTTTATTGCACAATACCAAACACACAATAACTTTTCTCATATGTCAATATCACTTTGCCTCACTTATTTTGATCATTCCTGAACCTTCATTTCTACAACTGCATTTCTTGATCTCCTACCATTCTTTGTTCTCTTTCATGAATATCTTTTTGATGTTGTCAAAAAAGGGGAGAAATTGCAAAGGCTTAAGAGGGAGAAATTGCAGACATGGAAGAATTGCATTTATTTTGTCATCATCAAAAGGTGGAGAATGTTGTGTTGAGTGTGAATGTATTTGAAACCTTTAATGATGATTTTAATCATAACTATTTGACATCACTCATAATTTGATTTTGATGATGACATTTTGTACATATTAAAATGATGATAAATTACATGTTAATATTCATATGTTGATGATAATGACTTATGTTAATGGTTCACACTTCATATTTCAGGTTTACATAACTTTGTCACAGTGGTGTCGACACAGTCTGCCAGTGGTGTCGACACAGCCTGCCTGTGTGTCGATACTCAATGTCCCTCCCAGAAGCCAGCTGAAGCCAGTAGGCAGTGGTGTCGACACAGTCTGCCTGTGTGTCGAACACTTTGACTGAAGCTAAAAAATGGGAATTTTTCTAGAGACGTGTCTGTATGGGAATCAAGGGATTGACCTAGAGCTTTGTGCCACACAACCCCAAGGCACCTCATGGACATATGGGGCTATAAATACCCATGATCCTCGTACCCCAAGGGAGACCAACCCCATACAATTCCTAGAAGAAGCTTTTTGGAGGCAAAAGGGGTTTTTCCAGATCTTGCTATCTTTAGATACTCTGCCATTAAAAGTGTTAATTATTTAAAGCTTGCTTGAGCCTGAGATTTAAGTCCTACTGGGCGTTATCGCTCACCCTACGTTATTTGATGTTGTGTTCTCAGGTGAGACCGAGGATGACACATACACTCACGAGGAGGGAAGACCAAGAGTGAAGCCAAGAGTACCTTGAGTCATTATGTTATCTTAGAGTTGTAGTTAGTTATTTCTTCTATTGCAATGTAATTGGGCCCTATAGAATGGCTCTAATATAGTGGTTGTAATTGTTAGGAAACGCACAGAGCGCGGCGGAAACGCGATTTCCAGGTAGATATCGTTGCCGGTGGTCGGATCGAACAAAAAACGGAGAAAACCCGCGCACAGGCAGATCTCATTTTACCTTTGCGGGGTTGCGTAACTCCCGAATCCGGGGAGGAGGTGGCGCAGGAGGCGCGGTGTCAAGCAGTTCAAGTGTCCGGCCTCTAGACGTATCCACGCGAGCTCCGGACGCATACGGGATCTCCTCGTTCTCCACGCGTCTCCCGGATCTCAGCTCCACCATGTGCCGGAGAGAGGAGAGAGAGGGTGGGGGGCGCCCTAGGAGAGAGAGAGGAGGGGGGGGCGGCCAGGGTTAAGCCTGGAGCTTGGCCCAGGGTTTAACTCTCAGCGTATATTATAGACACCGCGGTTTTTCATAAAAACCCAGTCATTGTCTATAAAGAACACCTTGCCCAGTCTGCTCGGAACTCTTATGCGTGTGACCCTCTAGGCCCAACTGCTAGTCCAGTTTTCAGCCCATTAAGCTCAATAACTCTTTATTGACTTATGGTAATTAATTAACATCTCATATTAATTAATTACACAATCAATTATCGTCTCACGATAATTGACCGGGCTTCCAATCAAGTTGGGTGCCAAGCAACACCTTGATCCTGGAAAGCATTGGGGTTCAGCAACCCATTCAAGGAACCTTTTATATCATCAGTTACCACGTGACTATAATCCTTCGCGCGTACAATGCTCCGAGTGCACTTAGGGTATGGTCAACTGTCAAACCCTAAATTGCACACTCACTCGGTTTAGATGCCGCATAACTATATCAGAAAACTCCTTTTCTGATAAGTAGTCTTGCCCTGGCCAAGGACTATCAGGCATCCTTCCGTAGAGCATTCACTCTCCTATTACCGAGAGCGAGCGATCCCATATTGACCACACAATCACCTTCGAAGGTATTCTGCTAGATCCGAAACTTAACTGATTAAGACCTCATGGCTAGAGATCTATAAGTCAAGGTCAAAACCCAGAAGTCCACCAACAAGGTGTCCTTGGTGTCTCAGGTCTAAGGACCAATCACGCCACTGTGACAATGAATCTAGCTGGTTGACAGTTAGGTAACATTACCATCCAGCGATTCATAACGGATCAGTTCAGTGAACTCATTCTCTAATGAGCACCTACAGATTCACCTAGTGTCCCCACACAAGTGACTATGAGACCAGCCACCCTCATCATATGAGCAGGTGCAACCTGTACTAGCCTAACCGGATATCCGATGTCCTTCTCGATATCCTCCGACTAGGAACAATTAAGAATATACATTTAAAGGATATTAATCTCATTGTTATGATCTCATCATAATTAATATCCATTGCGCATATTCATGGACTCCATAATGAAACGATAAACGAATTACACATAACGAATATAAAGCCTTATTATTATTATCAAAGAACAAGATTGTACAAGTTATGATTGGCTTGAGGACATCCATAACTAACAGTAATTAGACATTGGAAAGTCATTAATGAAAAAGATTTGCTTTAGTATTATTCAATGTGCAATGGTTTGATGTCTAGTACTCGCTCTATACCCTTTTCTTGCAACTGCCTTCGCACTCTGATATTCCGCGTCGGGGCGTGACAGCAGCAGTAGCAGTGGTACCAGCCCCACCACCATAGTTTGAGGCAATGTTTCCTATGGCCGAGCAATTTTTCAGGGCCATGTTCCAGTGGCCATGGTAGACTAGGCAGACGGCAGCAGGAGGACAGCAACCAGTACTCCCCCAGCAGTACCAGAGTAGCAGGCAGACCCCACCAGTAGTGCAGCCAGTTTAGCAGCAGGCGCCAGGTACCGAAAGCGTCTGAGTTGGCAGGGTGAGGACGGCAGCAGCTAAGGACTAGACTGCCTTCCTGGAGAGGTTTATGCGTCTCCAACCTCCAACGTTCTTCGGTGTATATGATCCAAACAAGGTTGAGAGCTAGACCCATGAGTTGGAGCGTACTTTTAAGACCATGGAGTATGCCGAGGAGGATCGGGTGAGATTGGCGGTATATCAGCTGAAGGGACCAGCCCATGAGTGGTTAGAGTTCGGAGGCAGACACACTTCCCTGGGTAGAGGATAGATCAGATTTTGTGGCAGCTGTTCCTGGAGGTCTTTCACGACGAGTACTTCCCCGATTATGCTCGACGTGAGAGTCGAGATCAATTCCATGTGTTGGTACAGGGAGACTTGACGGTTTCACAGTATCATCAGAGGTTTGTTTGATTGTTGAGGCATGTCCCCCATGTAGCCAGCAGTGAGCAGGCTTGTGCAGAGGAGTTATCATGGGACTCAGACCAGATCTACTGTGAGGCGTGACAGCTCACATGTGTGCCACCTTAGGAGTGGAGGTGCCTAAGACACCACGTCGTTCAAACCCGTTAACCTAATAACGAGCTTGATCCGACTCCGCCTCCCGCGAACAAGCCGAAGCTCGCCAGGGATATCACACACAAGTCCGTGAAAACACAAAGGAACGCACTGATATATATATAAGATTCAACATCTCACACATATTTACAATGGATTTACATAGCCAAATTTAAACAAAAGTCAAACTCAAGTACACAGGTCTGGGGCATACCCCTGGACACACATAAAATAAATTACACTGCTGGATGCGTCAACCTAACACCGCTGCGACGCGGCTCCAGACTAGAAGATGGGTGAGAAGCCTCTTGCTCTCCCTCACCTAAAAACAATAAGGGGTGAGCCTCACGAGTCACTGGCTCAGTAGGGAAATTCCCCAAAAAGCCGCAAACCAAAACACAAGAGAAGCAGGAGTAGAACACAGTTATTTATAGCTAACAAGTCTAACTGAGCATGGAATAATAATCACATTGCTTAATAAAATTAAGCTATTAACAACACTCGACTTAAATAATAAAACGACAAACCCGCTTAGAAATACGAGCTAAAGAAGGGTAATGCCAAACACGAGTCACGAAGACTGGTTCGCGACACTAGCTACAGACCCGGACAAGCAAACATGTCTACCCCTCAGCCTCGTAGCCAAGGACGAAAGGTCTAGCTACCGCTCCACTACGTAGAACCAAAAAACTGTGGAGACAAACACTCACCACAACTGCAGCCCACACGCCACAGCTCCATGCCTGGCACCTTTAAGGTCTCTGGCCCGAGCACCCTAAAGTGAGGCACTGAAAATAAGGACTAGCTGGGGACCAGTACGTCTACCGGTGTCCGTCCCCTAACCAAGTGCGCGCTACAAGCGACTAAGTACACCCACAACACACAAGCTGCTGCCCCATTGTCATCTTTCCCTCAGCCGGACGTACTACTCAAGCTACGGAGTGAGGGTGTCCAGGAAGATGACAAGACCGAAACGGTACACAAGTACCGGGACAAAACCCCGAGCACTACGTGCCTGGCTCACAAAGAACCTAGGGTACCCGACTCGAGAGGTACCACTGGCGGCGTCGTATACCTGACTTGCCTCGCACGCATAACCACACAAACTCGATAATGCCACTTACCACAAGTGCCGATGCACCGCTTACCAATCTTACACAATACGCGACGATAATCTGATAATCGCACTATTATACACAACTATAATCCCTCGGAACTGTTAATGCGACATGGGGTACTGTCGCTGTCACGCCCCTCCAATTTAGCAGCGGAATAAATCGGAGGGAGACGCGAACAACGAGTATGGTAACGTGAATTGCGCATACAGACGCAAACATCAGAGCATCTAATGAACAATAGTTGAAAATAAATTCTTCATTTCATTATAAAATCACTAAGACTATTACAACCACTAATTCGGAGCCAAACACAAGGCTCAATGACATCACTATATTGAAAAGAAATCCAAAGCAATAACTACTAGACTTCATTGTACTAGGGTAACTTCATGAGTTGACTTCGGGTCGCTCATCACTCTAGTCTTGTCCATTGGTGTGTGTGACGTCAGAGTCCGACTTACCTGAGGCACACAAGACGAATAACGAAGGTGAGCGATAACGCCCAGTAGGACTTAAATCTCAATAGTCAAGCAGGCTTAAATAATTAATGCATTAAATGGCAGCGTAACTAATGATAGAGAGAGTCATGTAAAGTTGTGAACGTAATAGCACAAGTAACATGGTGCAGATAGCAGACGAATAAGGTATAGCACGATGGTTAAAGTCGAGTCACGATAGAAAACAAAAATAACACATGGCACATAGCGTCAACGTCCAGCAATATCGAGCAACATGTATAGCAAGGAGAGAGAAAGTAGTTGCTATATAGAGAGTAAATTGCACTTTGATATAGCACTTTTGATTAACTTCCGTCAATCGAAATAGTAATTGCACTTGGTTATCCGAAGATATCCGAGAGAGAGTATAGCACTTGTTTATCAAAAGACAACGAGAGAATATAGCACTTTGTGTTTATTGTCTTAGATTAATCTTGATAGTATGGCACTTGGATGTAATGCCGACATCCTGATCATTTAACTCCCGCGGGCAAATGGCACTTTCGGGCGCTCCCCCCAGGACCTGATCGGGTCCTATTGCGCTGGCATTGGTTATATTGTTTATCTTTAGACAATCAATTATGGCCAATAGAGTACCAAGAAATAGATAAGAGCACTATATGAATAGATGAGATAGTAGAGTGAACGTGAATAGATGAGCGAGTAGAGTATAGATGAGAGCTAGTGGACATTGCATGTAATACGTCGAGTAACCAAGTGGTAGTAACAGTTGCACAACACACGCACTTGGTGTTGGCAGTCAGGTGGAAATTCATGATCTTCCCGCTGGCCATGTTATGCACAAGTCCAGAGGTCCAACGTGATTCAAGGTAAGAGCGAACTTCTAATAGCCGTTTGGATCATATCGATCCCTAAGGGTGTAATGGGTGTTAGGGTACAACCGGCTCGTCGACCATGTGGGAATCCATGATCAAAGGAGACTTACGGAGGCCTTGTGCAAGGGTTCACTAGTCCGGCGAAAAGAATATCCGATGGAGAGTTCACCACAAGCCAAGTAAAGTGTGTATATAAAAATAGGTGCTCGACGTTCTAGAGGAATTCTAAAATAGTGGAGCGTCAATATCGGTATATAAACAACGCAAGAAACGAATACAAGTCTTTTAAAATAGGGCAATTAATTACTTTATTGCAATAAATTACCAGATATATATGAGATATTTTATGCCAGATTTCAGCCATATATGGATGGTTCATGTGTGTGCATGTGTAAGAGAAATCATAGATAGCAAAGAAGTCGTGAATATGTATTTTAAAGTATTCATAAGCTCCAT